>JAVQKC010120873.1:0-14744 GCA_036025475.1 Philypnodon macrostomus
CAGTTGTTTGACACTTTTTTGTTAAGTACATATTTCCACATGTGTTAATTCATAGTTTTGATGCCTTCAGTGTGAATCTACAATGTCAATAGTCATGAAAAGAAAGGAAGGTGTGTCCAAACGTTTGGTCTGTACTGTATATATAATTCATTACCTGCATCATAAACAAGGTCATGTGTTCCAGTGGAAACGTCTGGTGAACACACACCTGTAATGAAACATTCACATTAACTACCGTTCTTGTCATTTCAATAATATATTAACACATGTTATCAAGAGTGATGATCAATGTTAATTTTCTCACAATTGTCCTCATGAAATGTATCAGCTGCATCATAAAACTCCTGTTAAATGTAAACAAATAAAGAATATATTACAAATGTGCATCAGCAACATTCTTAAACAGTACTGATACGATTCACAATAGTCTGTGTTTCTTACCTCTTCCTCCTCTTCACATGTATTCCTGCTATGCAAACTCTCAGCCATTTTGGATGAGCTTACCTTGAAATCACAAAATAAATTCAGATTTTAATCACAAGACACACACAGAAGCACAAAGGACAAGGTGTGTTATTGTTGACAGGGCAAACTTGTTACAATAACATCCATGAGCTAACGCAAAAAACTAGGCCGACCGCAAGATGTAAACGGCCCATACATCAGCCACAACTGCTATGGCACCAACGGGCACCATAATCAGATTTTGTGTGATTTCTAACGGTTTTTATATTGTTAACGTGCAATTAAGAGGCCCCGCCCCAAATCATGACAAACATGGGAAGGGTCTGTTTTACTTTTTTGTTACAATTTTTGTTAATTTCCCTAAAAATACATTCTTCTTTATAATAATTAGGTAATTAGGTGGTAATTAGATGTTTCAGGTTCGAGCCTAATCGGGCAAAGTACGTGCAAGTCAGAGGCTGTCAAATATACCTGACTTCCTGTTTGTTGTAGGGCGGGGTCATAGTAATATTTTATGTTGGGTACACTGTGGAGAATCACTGTACCAAGATTCATTGCTCTCTGCTAAAGTAAGTGTGTCCAGATTCCCCTAAGGGTCAAAAATATGGGGCGCTGTTGAGTGTAAATATTGCCAGTGTCATTTTATGCCCTGTGTTAACCCTGCAATTAAAAGACAATTGTGCAGCATGTACCCCACTTCAGATCCCCATGCAGCTAGGATAAATTCTTGCCCCACACAACCCACAAATGGATAAATGTCAGAAAAATGAATTAATAAAAATTTGTGACATTTTGAAAGATACAAAGCCCCAACAGGCGGCCTTTTACCTGAAGAGGTGCGCGGGCAAAGCGGGGATCAGGTTGTCATTGAGAATGAGAACTCGCAGCTTGTAGAGGAACCTCAGGCAACCGCTGTCTATTCTTTTGATCACATTGTAGTCAGCCTTCACACACACACACACACACACAAAGAGAATACGCACTGTCACTGTCGCCGCTAACATACCCACACACAAAGAATAAAAACTAGGCACGCTGTTATCTGCTTTCATCTGAAATCTTGTGACAATTCACTCAGACCACATCCCGGCCTCCTGTTAAAGTGCCCGTCACAGCATTTTTCTTTAATAACATTAGCTCTGCCTGTCAGGAATCATCAGCTTCCATTTACCTGCAAATACTCCAGCGCCTCCAGGCCTAAGAAGGTGTCATTCCTGAACACCTCCAGCTTGTTCTCGTGCAGGTAGAGCCGTCTGAGTTTGGCCAGCCCGTTAAACGCTCCCACCCGGATGTCCTGGAGCGCGGTGCTGCCCAGGTTGAGCAGCACGGCGTTGCCAAGGTGCTGGAAAGTGTTGCTATAGAGACGCCTCAGAGTGTTGCGCTGGAGGTTGAGATTGAAAGGGCGGACCCATGACTGTGACACCTGAGTGATGAAGTAGAGTTGTGATTAGTTATCTTATTAATGACATGAATGGAAACAGCACCGAGCGTCACTGGAGACAGGATATTAGCCGCAGATAAATACTGTATGAAAATGAGGCTGATTAGAGACAAAAGGCAACACAGAGGCATGCGGCACCAAGTGTCAGATCGAGGGGAAGGAGTGAACCTGTCAAAATTCACTGTAACACTTACTTATACAGAACCTGAGAAAGAGAAAGATAGAATAGGAAAATTGTCAGATACAGGGTTTCACTTACTGGTTGCTATGAATCTCAAAACCACAATGAGGCACAAGCAAAAATAAAATATTATAGTAGTATTTGGCAAGTACATTATAATATATATATATTAAATATCTATAGCAGCTTCAACTCAAAGATTTGTAATGTTTTAGTAAGATTTGTGGTATTTATGAGGCCAGGAACGATATTATACAACCCTCTTCATTTATTAGAGCTTGGGAGTGGCAAAAAGAGTACACTGACTTGTGACCCTGGCTGAATAGTGATGACACGTTACTATAAGTTAATATATATATCATATCTCAGCAAAGGAATTGGAAACCCTAACAATTTATGCATACAGACACAGACATTAGCATATGTCAAAATGTGTCAACGTCACTAGCTCCAAGAGCAAATATTTGGATATTTGGAATAAAGGATAGTTACCTACTTATTTATATGTGCATATTTGATTTGATTTCACATAATGACAAAAAAAACCTGGGAAACTGATTTATATGTTGTACAAAATTGTAAATAGCGGGCATACAAAACTGTTTATACAACTTGTTTAGTCACCTACTTTCAATCTGACTCAAATCAAATTCAAGTCAAGTCCACAGAGACCTACCTGTTTTTGCAGATGGAAGAGGTGTGTGCTCAAAGCAATATCAGAAAAGGTCAAACCATATCTAAGAAATACACTTTTATAACCTGTCATCTGCCAAACCAGATACCTAGACGTGTAGTTTCTTTAACATATGTCATTGGTTTTCAAAAGTAGACCGGGCAGAGTAGTTTTGGGTTGGATACTCAGTAGAAATACTCTTTGACCGATCGTCTATCAGAAATAGTTTTTATGCTGTTTTTATGCAGGTGCTTTGTATCAAAATGCACTGGTCTAAAGTGTTTGGATGTCTATTCAACCAATAATTGTTTTTGATAGGGCTCTTTTCTAGGGCTTTTTTTCAACAGCCTCTGCTTCTGATTTAAACAGATTCAACCAATGAGAAATAGTACTGCATACAACTTTTCATCAATGTTGATAGTTGGCCAGGTTGAATGGTCTCAGGGAAGATGGCTTAAAGGCATAAGGTTAAAACTTTGCTAGGGAAATATCTACCAATCAAGTATGGAGGTCACATTGATGAAATGTTTTTTCATCAAAGTTTTTATGCCAGATGCCCTACCTACTTAGGCTTGGGGCCAGAAGAACTAAAAGATCCCTAGCGACTAGAATCTACAGGAGAATCTAAAAACTAAGCCTTGATTGGGCAGTGGTATAGCTAAATCTTTAGAGGGTGCGGCCTATATGCAGAGCTAACAATGTGGGTACGAATCCAGACTCAGATAGTTTGGCGAATGTCACTCCCCACTTATTGTCCTGTCCAATAAAGCCACAAAAGAAAAAGATCCTTGGTTTTGCACCTGACACTCACCTGGCTGGCATTGGTGAAGCCCCGTCCATCGCAGTGCACCTGCAGCACTCCCTCTTTGACCTCGCAGGCGCAAGGCTCGAAGCACGGCTCGTCCACTTCCTCCTCGGAGTTGTCCACCAGCGGCGTGTGTGTGGAGGTGGGGGTCGGGGTGGGGGTGTGCGACGAACGGGACAGGCACACACACCCCAGGGTCACTGCCAGAGCCACCCACTGCATCCTCTCCACTGTCCCCTCTCAGCTCAGCAGGCGGGGGCTGCGGCCCGGCATCGGCCCCTCACCGCACTGCAAGACACACACACACATAGAAGTCATATCAGGACGGTACATTCACAAGAATATTCAGAAAAATAAAAGTTAAATCACATAGACTGAAATGCCAATGGGATAAAGAGTAGCATTATATCCAATAATAATAATAATCCATGGGTAAACGCTGTCAGAAGGCATGTTAGCATGTTCAATGGGACTTAAAGAGGGGTTTTCAAGGAGAGATGGCGTAGGGTAGATACAGCCCTCTCTTCAGTGTGTAGCAGAGATGAATTTATGAATTTAAAGCAACACTACATGCCTCTTCAGGACGTGTAACTAATGAACTAGAGAAGACAAATGCCAACTACTATAATGCCAACTTCACATGGTGCTGTCACAAGAAACCTACAGTACTGCAGTGTAGGCATTCCCCATGTATTTGAGGAGAACTGTTTTATCACTCAAAAGTGCATTAGAATGACAATTTCATAACAACTTCAGATGGACATATCCCCAACAAAATTTGAAAGATCACACAGATCAGATGCTTGCACGGTGGCAACTGGTTATGTTGCAGAGAGGTCCAAGGTTTGAGTCCCGGACCAAGCAGCAAGGCCTTTCTGTGGAGATGGCCTCCAGCTAGGTACATACCTACTAAGATCCTAGCTCAAGATCTGATGATGGGTCCCTGGCCGCTGCATTGTGGTCAGTTATGGAATGGGTCAAATGCAGAGGACACATTTTCTCATGGGGACAATAAAGAGTATTGGTTGGATGGCCTGTCAGCATTAAATCAGTGGCATTGGAAACTTCTATTGTAAATATGGCTATTCCAGCGCTTGCTAACAGCCAACTAAACCATAATGAGGATAAGTATTGGCAATGCAGCCACTTGATTGGTTGAATCAGTTATAGTCTTAAAAGCTGAACTAAGAGCTAGAAAATCAAGGTAAAGCTTCCATTTGATGTAGGGGGTTGTGCAGGCAGGTTGCTATATTGTTAGAGAGCAGGGAGCAAACCACTCTTCCTGGCAAATTACAAGTTCTTTCAGAGGGTAGCAGGACCTGCCATCAATAGTTACAGCCGTCAAACTAGCTATACCTTGTCATCAATTGAACGGTTACTATTGCAATTTATATGTCAAGAAAGTCACAAAATGAATCTGGGGAACATTATTATTATTCAATGATTTTAATGTAAACGTTCATCTAAGCTCTGTACACCTGTGTAGAGTCTAACTACATTGATTTTCATTTCAAATCCTGACAGAGTATGAATAAAACGTGACAACCAACATTTAGCCGGTTCATCTGTGCAATGTGTTTTGTTTTCTCCTCTCTAGTTTATGAGTCAAGTGGTAGAAGCTTGGTCTGAATATATTTACTCCTTACCATTCACTGAAGCAGAAATCTCCTGCAAGATGTTGTTCTTTTAATCCATGCAATATAAATATGGCTACATGCAAATTTGGGCTCCTGAGTTTGTAATGTGTCTAGTGTCCAAATTAACCGTTTCATTGAAGAAGATGAACAGCAATCAGAGAATAGAGGCAAAGCCGTACAAGGGATAAACCAAGGCTAATCAAGAGTTAAACTGGGACTAAACCACGGCCTTAACCAGGGTTGAAGACTAGTCTAGACAATGTCAAGGCAAGGAACGCAAATCTTAAAGATTAGGACTAAATCTTACAGTTGAGTCGAGGTGGCCACCTATAACGGGAAAGTTGGCAGTTCAATTCCCGCTCCAATAAGTGCATAATGCTGTCGTGTCCTTGGTGAAAACGCATCACCCACATTGCTGTGTAACTGGCATGTTTGGTTATGGCCAGGCTGTAGGTGCCACATGTTCTATTAGTCTGTCCTAGGACGTATGTGGCTACAGAGATGCTTACCAGCGTCACATTTTGGGTGTCTCAAAAGCCCTATATAAGGGAGGGACTATTATAAACCCAAACAAGGTCTAAACTGAGAAGAAAAGTATAGTGGCACTTTTAAGCATTAGTTAAGGATTAATTAATACATTAACACAATCACATTATAAATACTGTTTATTGTTTAAATCCTAAGTTATACCATCATGAACCTGCTTATTCGTTAAATGATTGTTAATTACATATTTATTCATGTTTTATTTCTCCTAAGTGTTACCAAATGTACTGCAACAGGACTAGATAGATGCAAATTCTGCCTTTTTTCTGCCTGTATCCAAATGAACTGACCCCTTTAACAAGATGAATGGTGATCAGAGAATAGAGGCGATGACAGTGGGGTGAATCACAACTGTCCGGCATGTTCTGAAGGGCTGCAGAGGCACACACGCAGAGGCAGGAGACGGGCAGCTACATCAAGACATGGCTGATAGCGATGATGATGATGATGAGAATGCCAGAGCAATAAGAGGGCTTGGTGAAGAAGAGAAGAGGAAAGGAAGTAGGAGGTAGGAAACAACAACAGGCGAGAGATAGACGCGGGCCCGGACCTCACTCCAGACTTAATGAGATCTAAATTGGATAAAACATCTTGATCCGATCGCACAGCGTTTGAACAGGGCCATGTGCAACGCAATTATGATCATGACGGTATGGTAGCTGGTAATCATCCGGCAATAATCTGGAATCAGCGAGTTAGACGAGCGGGCAGGGGGGCGGGAGAGAAAACACCAGTGATTCACGCAGTAGGAAGGCATCATGTTAGAAAAAATATGTATTGCAATGTGGCTGGTGATGCTTAAGTGCCTTTTTTGATATAATAGAAATAATTGAGATAAAAGATATGAAGGAATACAAGGCTCAGGGCTGAGCTAGGAGTATATTGAGGACTAAATTGGAGATTAACCACGTCTTGCTAAATCAGGGCGGCTAAAACTAGTGCTCAAACAGGTAGTAGGAGCTAAATGTTGGACTAAAACCTCAAAAGCACTAAACCAGGCCAAAACAGGAGTTCACTTAACAAGTTCTTAAATGACAGCCTAACCGATCAAAACAGCAGTGATATGTGATATAACAAATGCCAAAAGTAGGCCAAATCAGTTGAATTAGATCCGAATTTAGGTTTAAAAAAGAACTAAACCAATCCTTAGAGGGTCTGAACCAGGTGAAATCTAAATTTAACAACAATGTATTTCTGAACAAGGACTAAATAACACAACAAGGTCTAAACCAACTCAAAACTTAGACCTCCACTAGCATAGAACAGAATAGTTTAGGTCTAAATCAAGGCTCTAAGCAAGGCATTCCCAAAGTCAAGCGTGCCCCCTTCAATATCAAAAAATCATCTGCGACCCCCCACAAATCTGAAATCTACTATCAAAATACAATAGTCACCAATTTCATCAAAATTTCTGTTGAAAACAATGAAAACAACACTTTTTAGTAACTATAATTTGCTGGAAGTGATATCAAATTAAATATGATATGATATAATTGTTTTCCTTTTAAGACTTGGAGGCCCACCTGCTTCCCTATTTGGGAATCACTGCTCTAAGCAAACCGAATTTAAGAGTTTTAAACCTAAATGACCAATTAATAAGGTCTATGTATGCTTAGTCAAATCCAAAAACTGAACCAGATGTATTGGGACCTAGTTCGGTAGTATACCAAAGTTTAGTCTAAAATAGGTCAGAACTATAGAAAATGAGAACTACTGAACAAAGTAACAATAAGGACTAAACCCAAACGAACCCACAAAGTCTACTCCTAAGAATGAATAAACCAGGCATAAACCACATTTTGTAACAAAGACTTAAACTGTGGCAAAACCAGGTTGAAAGATAGGGCTAAATATAGCTCTGCACTGCCATCGATGATAATGATAACTTTGTGCTTCAGTACACTCTTCTGCCCCACCTCACGCTTGCTTATGATGGGGGCCAAAGACACGGGGTGAAGGAGACTATAGATAAAACAGGAGTAATGTACGCGTCAGTTTCAGAGACAGAGGGTAGTGCAGGCAAGGTGGGAGTGTGGGTTGTGTAAGCAGTCAGAAGTCAGTCAAGGCTGCCACTTTTCCAAAACAACTGAAAACATCTGATATCGATCACATCAAATCCCTCGCACACCAACCAAGTCTATGTGATGCATGAGCGTGCTCAAAGCAAGGAAAGGTCAAACCGTAGCTAAAAAGTATGCTTTTATATCCTGCCAACTGCCAAAACAGGTAGCTGTAGAAGTAGGCTATGGGATTCGGCAGTACAGTACAACCCTACAGTAGAATCGATGTGAAAATACTTGCACGAGAATCGAAAATGGTAGTTTCCCCATTTCTGTCAGATGAGAACAATCCTTCCAGTTAACAAAGCAGCCGCAATTGAGGCCAGGCGTGCTCGATATTGTTTGACAAAGTGGAAAGCTATGTAGATTCTAACCCATTTCAACTCCCAAAAGAGCTTTAAAGGAGCGCTAGCGATACCAAAGAAATGCTCTGTTTCTTCATGGGCCTTCAGACGAATAAACTCAGACCAATCAGCCCAAGTCAGCATTCAGCGTAGGGCACTGCAACATTATGGGGGAGAAAAAAAAAGAGAATGCAAAAGACTTTAAGTGGTGAGAGCAGCAGAATCTCACATCAATCTATCAGCTCGTCAATACATGCTTGTCAGTCTGTCTGTCCGTCTGTCCACACTCCCAGGCCTTCCTATAACACAGGTGTGGCTTCTTCTTCAAATCCTCTTTCTCAATAAGAGTTTTTTTCACCCCTCCACACTCTCCACCTCAAAGCGTCCAACACTGACGCAAGCCAAGCAAGAGATGACGGTCACTACTTATTCTTCACCATATTATTCATGTCACATAATTCCGTCCGGTCTGTGTCCTCTCTGTCGGTCAGAATATTCAGAAAGGCACACGCACACAACACACGCTCGGGCCCCCTTCACTTGCACTATCAGGCAAGAGGCAGCAGCAGCCAGAGGAAGAGAACAGATCAAATGCATTGGACTATCACAGCCTGGATAAGCCCATATACACACAGCCCTCCAGGAAAATCAATTACCAACATTACAGCTTTGCAAATTGTAATAGTTAGCAGATTTAAAAGCCATGACCAATTAAACAGCCTAGTCATTAGCACAACCTATTAAGACATTTACCAGGCTATGTATGGATACAAAAAATCCTTGGCAAGAGTATAACGCAATCCAATTCCTCTCCCCATTGTCTGTCTCCCAAAAAAAGCTTATGATCCACGGAGACGCTTCGCAGAGCATGATGCGGGCTATACTTACTCCAGTCCGGCGCCAAAAGAATTAAGGGAACGACCGAGGAAACACTTTAGTGGCTGACTGTCGACATGTCGTTCACATTCAGCCGCACTCTCTCCTCCCTCTCCTCTCCTCTCTCGCTCTCGCGCAGCTCCTGTAGCGGGGCTCGGGCGGATGGGGTGGGGGGGTGAGCGGAGAGGGGGGGGACGTGAGAAGACTGCAATGAGGTGGAGGATAAAACCCAACGCAAGAGGAGGAGAGAGAGACGCGCGAAGCTTTAGGATGCAGGTCGTCCTCTTCGAGCGGAGCAGCCCCTGGGAGAACTGCGGTACAAGGATGCAGGACAAGCGGCCAGTGTGGAACTTGTGGCCCGCTCGGTCCCAAAAACACTGACTGGTTCACGGAGCAGCGCGCGTAAAAAGCTTGTCAGATAGAGTCACGGTGCGCGCGTGCAGGGGAGGCTTCTTTGCAAAACAATCTCAGCGGACATAAACTTGCGCCCTCACGTCCCCTTTCGCGCTGTCTGCCCGAAAACTAGCGCGACAATAATTCATAATCTCATTAGTTTATTCATCTCTCCTCGTGCCCTTAAGCCTCCCGACGAATTTCGTTGAAAAACCGGTGAGTGTTGCCATGGCGACTCGTGCCAGCTGGCTCCGTCGCGCGCATACGCACACAGACACGTGCGCAGGGGCACACACAGCAGTAGTCAGGGAGAGAAAAAAGTGTGTTGGTGACTTTAGGAAATCAGCGGATGGCACGGTGGTCTGGAAGTGTACACTACACGGCGGCTTACATCACCAACACCTGTCCCGCCACAAGTGAGGGTGAGGGGCGACAGATGAAGCCCACCACCGCTGTTCTCAACCTGTTTGGCTGCTGTGAAGAAACTGTGAGGGCCCAGACTCCCATTGGCCATAATAATCATGATAGTTACAGTTAAGGGGACCCAAGAGTCATTATAAATGTCCAAATTATGCGATTTTTCCAGAATTTTTTGGGGAAAATGCATAATCATCTAATAGTAGGCTACATTATTATAATAGGAATCACCTGCTTAAAAAAATGAGACTTGAGACTAGGCATCATTAAGTTTAGCAGATGACAACATTTAACAAGTGAAGACTCGGCCAACCACATGCATACCTTCAGAATCAGTTTGAATTTTCTGCTTACAAACAGCAAATACATGTGTCTGAAGTAAAACATTGATAAGGAATGCATAAGCAATGACCCTATCTCACAATGGTATAAGACAAGTTTCAAGGCCTGGACTCAAACTGCGCTCAAGGCTTTATCTATTGAGCCACAAAACCTCTATTGCAATGGCCTCTACTTTAACCAATTTATTGGTTTTAGTGAAAAAGTGGGAAAATGTGGACAACTGAGTGCAGGACTTAAAGAGCATAGGTGACCGATGAGGCCCACCACCGCTGTTCTCAACCTGTTTGGCTGCTGCTCAGACTCCCATTGGCCATAATAATCATCATAGTTACAGTTAAGGGGACCCAAGAGTCATTATGAAATGGCCCCATTATGCAACTTTTCAAGGATTTGAGGAAAACTGCTCAATCACCTAAGACCTAACCTAATAGGAATCAGCTTGGTTTAATTATTAAGCATGGTAATAGATGAAACGCATGCACTAATAGTGATGCTTCAGTTGCCTGTTGGTCTACATCATTTGTCAACACTGAATTATTGATGGTCATTAAAAATGGATAACTATAAGCACCCAGAACGCAGAGACCTCCACCAAGGCTTTGGCACTATTTTGCAATAGTCAAGGGACAGTATTGTCTTAGGAAGACTGTTTTAGTTCAGGAGTAAATGCTCTAGTTACTGAGCTTCAAAACACTTGTATCTAAATGGATATGTATTTTTGTTGATTTCTGTGAGTGCAGTGTAATAAACAATGTATGTACTTTTATAGTTCAGCCAAAGAAAAGGTGAACAGATGCATTTATCTTATCCAGCCGTGTTTTACCAATGTTGGCACACAAAGCACTTTACATTGAGCGTCCATTCACCTATTGGCTCTCACAAGTACCCTTCTCATTGTGAGGGAAGAGGAGAGTGGACTAGACCACTTTGACGATACGAACAAGTGGAGCCGGGATCAAACAGGCAACCTTCTGGATATTTGGGTTAATGGTCTACGCCACTTGTCAACCTAAAATCAATGTCAGCTGTGAATGTGTATTATCCAATTCCTGCAGCATACATAAAGAAAATGGAGGCAAAGTAAAACATATTCATCTTCCTCTACATCAAAGGGCGAGAGAAACTGGATCCTATCCCAGTTACTATGGACCTTAGGCGGGATGCACTCTTGGCCAATGACCAGTTAGATTTAAGACTCGTCTAACATATACTGACAACCATTCACTTGCACTTTCATTCACTATTTAGACTCACCAGCAGGACCTACGGCAACCACCCTACAGTGCACTGAAGAATACTGTATTCAAGTGGTGATTCTAGAGATACCAATAGTAAGTGTGGGATTGGAAAGCAGAACTTGAAGCTAGAAGTTCAAGGTAAGCTCTAAACCATAATTTGATATTTTGAAAGCTGAGTTGATCTGGTGAATCAGGAATTACATAGTGGGGTGTATCAGATAAACTCAGGTGAACGTCTACATTTATGTTTTTCTAACTGTGCTAGCACTTTACACAAGCATTCTCTCATTCGCCTCCCAGTGTCAGAGAAAGTAGAGGCAGGGTGAAAGGCTTGCTCAAGGGCACTTCAGCAATATGGACAGGATCAGTGGGATTAGCACCTACACACCTGTATTGCCGCTGCTGCTGAATAGTAACTTTAAGGATACACATTTGCATGGTTTTGGGGGTATGGACAATATAGCAAAAATAACATAGCATTGCATACATTTGATGGTTGTTAGATAAACTATTTTGGGCTAAAATATGTACTTAGAAATATGGGCCAAGACTATAACATTAGACCTCTTTTGTACATCAAAGTATTCAAAAAGTAGTTAAAATGTTCAAAATAGCTTATAGCTGAATATATTACAGTTGAAATTCTGTCAAAACCAAAAAGCTGGACTTTAGGCAATCTTCTTTTCATTGGGTGACCATTAGTGGAGAAGAAATGTTTAAAAATACCCAGCAGTGCATCTGAGCACTAGAGCCGCATGATGTTGAATCTTGCAATAATGACAACTCCTGCTGTATTTCAATGCCCCTTTTGGCTCCGTGAAAGAATGGGGAGAGATGAAAGCAAAGATATGGACTCTCAATTGTCACCATGATGGTACTAACTTATACAGACAGTGGAGGTTCTGATAGGATAATAATTTTGACATGCATAGTGTGAATGTCTGCCACATTAATGGGAATAATGGCATTTTTGAGATCTTTGCAAGGTAGACTTGATCTTTTAAAAAAAATAATAGCGTGCTTCTTTTCTAGGGATGGGAATCACAGGGTACCTCACGATTTGATAAGTTATGCAATACATGTCTCTTGATACCGATAATATCACAATATGGCGATACTGCAATAATCAATATATTGCACTTAATAACCTTCTATAAATCTTTCGTTAAAAAAACTAATATCATTTTGAAACTGTATTCCTTTTGTTATGAAATACAGTTCATTTAATAATTGCAATGATGAATGTATCTCACAAACAAGTCTATTTTCTCACACAATTTAAATACTGCCAGATTTAAAATTTTGGGAAATCTACAAAATATTGTTAATTCTGATATACTGATACAACAGCGTATCACAATATATCGGAATATCAATATTTTGTCCCAACCTTCGTTTAGCTAATATGAAAACAATAGGTAAAATGCACTCAACATAGACTAATCATTCTGACCTGGCTCATATGGAGAAGGATCCCAAGGCATACAATGACATGGAAGAATGCTTGACATGAGTTCCTGTGAGGTTGACCTACGAAAAGAAAGACAGAAATCTGTGAATTTTGAAATATGTGTTCATTTATGCAACCAAATTGAATCAGGCCATCAGGAAAACACCTGTATTTTATTTTGTTCAATATCACTACCACTAGATGCACCTTTAGCTGAACATATTGCGTGATGTTAAATGTCACATTCCACACCAATTTTCTGAATCCACAAAGTATTTAGAGGGAGCAGAAAAGCAGCCAATTCTCACTAAGTCCTTGCTGCAGGTGGCCTCCGGACGCTCCGGGACCCTCAGTGGACCGATGACAGGCCCCTTAATCGAACACACATACCATAACGCCGCATTCAAAAAAGCATACAAATATCAAACAGAGAGTTTCATGTTCTAAAAGGAAAGATGTAATAACAACATGTCTTCAGCATTACCCCGCTGAAAGTTCAATTTTCAGTTCAATTTCACATTGATTTTCGGCGAGCATTAAGGTTGAATCACCTTGGGGGAATGGAGAGGTGCCTGATTCTCCCTCTCCTCCTCCTCCTCCTCCTCTTCCTCCTCTTCCTCCTTCGCACCGGTGCCTCCAGCAGAGCGTGGGAGGGGTGCTGCTAGGGGTGGGTGGCGTTGGCGAGGGGGGGTGAAGACGAAGCGCTCCTGGGAGATTCCTATCAGAAACAGTAACAGAGATGGTTCCAGTAATATCAGGCTGTAGATGCAGATGATGGTTATAGATTCCAGGGCTCTCCGGTGCATTAGGCAGTATTACAGGCTCCCCACAAGGATACTTAATGCCGTGGTGTAATGTAATGGAAACACAGATGCAGCCGATGTATGCAGAGATACATGAGAGAGCTCACAGACAAATGTATCAGCGCTGAAGGGGCATTATGTTATTTATTTAATGTTTTTCATCATGTCTGGTAGACGCGGCATGTCCAATCAGGGCACAAGACTACACAACATTGGCTATAAGTGGGTGAGGGTACTGCCAGTTTCTAATTAATTATATCGCCGGAACAATGATATTATGAATGATATTATGGTCCGCGTCCACAGATCCTACGTGTGAACGCGATAACTCAAAAAACAAATTGCCGGATCAGTTTCAACAGCACACAGTTCCTTATCATGAAGACGCTGAACTGGATTGAGATTAATTAATAAAGTAATTAATGTCCTGAAGCACTTTCACCGAGCCATTAATCCTGCTGGACATAAACAAAATCATATGCATTTTGGCACAGTGATCTAGGCATTGGCAAATTACAGAGGTCAAATATATAATCTATAGCGCCCCCATGTTTCTGACCCCTATGGGACTCTGGACACACTTACATTTGTCAGAGAGCAATCAAGTCTAATAACTAATCCCTTAGTCATGCATGTCTGTGGACAGTGGGAAATAGGAGAATCTTTTTTGGCAATTGGTTTGACTTTAATCAACCGTTTATGTCCAGATGTAGTACAAAGAACGTATACTTTGATTTCTATCTCGAGCATGTTGAAAGAAAATATGCTCTCATCAAACTAAGAAAACTGTTCTCAGGGGATTCAAGTAATTTTGCACTACAAACCCTTTTACAAGAGATGTCATCAAAGATACTCGCCAACAGCGGCGACAGAAACAATGACATTCTATTTAATGAGGGTTGAAAATGCTAAATTAGACACTTAGGATGAGACTAAAAGTTGTGCTCTCAGTTTCAGTTTCAGTTCAGTTTCAGTTTCAGTTTATTTGTCATATGCATATTCAACACAGGGTCAGAAAATGCAATGAAATGCTTTGGATCGGAAGAACCGTTGGACTCGCTAAGATACTCATG
>JAVQKC010120907.1:0-12718 GCA_036025475.1 Philypnodon macrostomus
GAATTTGGGAGGTCAGGTATATTTGACAGCCTCTAACTTGCACATACTTTGCCCGATTAGGCTCTAACCTGAAATACCTAATGACCCCCCTGGCCCTGAACACATCTGACTAATATGATAGCAGTTACCTCTATAGTGCCCCCTATAGACTGAAAGAAGAATGTAGTTTTAGGGAAATTTACAAAATTTGGCAAAAATATTCTTCACAAACATCCAGACAAATCAAAAAAGTCAAATAGACCCTTCCCATGTTTGTCCCGACCCTGAACCATCTTAATTGCTTGTTAACAATATAAAAGCCATTAGAAATCACACAATGTCTGATTAAGGTGCCCGTTGGTGCCAGTTGTGGCAGATGTATAGGGCCCTTTCGCCGATATACACCTTGCTGTTGGGGACTAATGCACAGGCCTAGTTAGTTAATAATATTTGTAGACAGTTCCATTCACTCTGCTCACAATACAGATCCCTCAACACTGTGTGCTGCTTTGTCCCAGTAAGCACACACCTGAAGCAGCTATGTCAGTCCACCCAAGGATGCTCAGCATGTCAGCTCTGATTAAGCCTGCACTCAGCTTGCAGAATAGTGTTCTTGAGTGCAGGAAGAGGAGTGGAGGAAAAGAAACGACTTGTGTTCAGTAATAAATCGCTGTAGGCAGTCGGGCTCATGGAGCCTGGCCCGGGCGACCCCCAGCAGATGCTGGCTGGTTTAGCCAGTCTCATGATGTTCTGTGGGCCAGCATCATCATGAACGATGGCTACGGTCAACGCGTCGGTCTGTTGCCACAGACACAGGTGTAGACATCGTTAACACCCAATAAGAAGGGAGCGGACCCTGCGGGTGGGGCAAAGTGATATTGATGGAGGCACGTCTGCACCTCCCTGATTCACTGAGCAACTATGAAAATAAATATGGCCTTTTGTGTCACATGCTGCTTTCATTAATATGAACCACCAGCCCCATCGTGTCCATTAGTGACAGTCACTACTGGTTACTTCTGTTTGGACTCGGAGCTTCACTTGTTTGTATTACCTCCTAGAGCTAGTGTCCTATTTAAAAACATGTAGCATATATAGTACCGCTACAAACATCTTCTGCCAAGATGCCAAACTCAATTAGGTCTGTTGTTCACTTCCAAAGATTTTGCCAAGTTACATACATAATCAGCTGCAAATGAATCCAGTGAGGATCTTGGCACGCGGTGTGGTCTGGTCCAGCCAGAGAATGAAGTACTGATGTGATATGAGAAATAAGAGCATCTGAGACAAGACAGAGAAGAATAAACAAGGCTTTGGTCACCAGCCAGTTATCTTTTAATGAATCTGCACATAGGCCTCCAGAAGGATGATGCAACTCAGTCTGGTTTTGTTTGGACTGAACTGTGTTTAGTGTCTCACAAACGAGGCAACAGTCATATTTAAACACACAATTTCCCCTGCAGTTGTTCTTTAGCCAAATAATCCACAACAGGGTTGAGCGATGAAGTAATGAGAATTGGCTTAATCTGGGAAGATCGTGATACAGTGCATTAATTTATGCACAGCATTTTTACTGCTACTGCCAGTCTTAATAATAATAAAAAAGGATAATCAATAGTATTATATAAGTATGATGATTAATTTTAGATGTGCATTGGTTTTGTAATTAAAAAGAATGTATGAATCAGCAGTCCACCTGATCGCCCACCACTAATCCACAACGTCTGTCAAGTAACTTCAGTAGGTCTCTAAGTTCAGGACTTTCTGAGGAGCTGATGAGCCCACTTCAATGCAGAGCTCCAAGGCTGGAGAAAGCTCAATGGAAAAAATATACATATTTTACTTTTACACTGGTCACACTTGGTGCTGTGATCCCACCGGGAAGCCAAGAGTGAACTCAGATGAGGGCTGTGTCCAGTATCACTTCTTCTGTCTGTTGTTCAGCCATTAGTTAAGATTTTTTATTATATTAATAATTATATTTTAGATTACAACCATGTAAGTAACAAATGTCAAGTATGAGAAGATGGATCTGGGTTGAAAGCATAGAACATATGTTCAAATAGCTAAAAAGCTCCGTAATTACTGCTTGGGCCAAAAGCAGCACATTTTCTTTCTGAAGCTGAGGGTGGAATTACCTTCCCCTCAGGTCGGCGTGATCTCACATATCTCTGTATACCTGTGTTTCTAATACATTAATATGTTCCTCTAAAGCTACATTTCTTAACTCCCCCCAATTTTTTTTTTGCTGTCACCACACCAACCTGACAAAGATGATTTAAAACTTAAGTATTTTAGTTCAGGGAACTTTTGAAGACAGTTTTGAATTTGGACATTTCCTTATTGATTATACTTACATTAACTGCTGCTGTTTACAGCCCATAGTTTTCCCTTCTATAATGGTGACTTTATAAAAAAAGAAGTGTAGACTTCATTGGAATGCACTGTAGTGAGGATGGAGGGATGGATGGCTGAAGAGGTGGTGACAGGGGAGTGGGTGGCTCCAAGATGCTGCCACAGCTTCTGATTGTTAGCTGCGTGCTCCTGCAGTAATGAGGCTGTCCAAACCTCCTTGGTCATTCTAGACCACTATTAACATGTATAAGCATGCTGCTGCTGATGAGTGGTTGTCAAACTGAGGGACGCTAATTGGCTCTCCAGTGTAATATACCCACAACTTGGAGGGAAACAGAATGACAGAGTGACACTGACAAAAATATGCAGTATTTACAGACATTCAAATGATGCACCTCCAAAGTATCTCAAGTCTTCAGGTGACCTTTTGCAACCGTCTGTTTGGGGATGCAGAGGCTTGTCAGTATAGATTTCTCTTCATGCAAATGTATATAAAACATGAAAAATAAAGACTCGAGACAACCTAATGCGGTGCTGCTGGCACTTTTAAATATAATTTAGTAGGTCATTCTCCATTAATTATACGGCGCGTGTTACTGTGATGGATACTGCTGATAAAGCTAATGACTTTTGCACAGGAAAGGCCACAGGGGTCTGGGTTTACACAAGCCGTGAACTATGCCCTTGTGATAAGTGTTGCTGGCAAATGAGACAATGCAATATATACAGAATGTAATTTGTGTTTGTTTATTTATTTACTGATCATCTACACAAACCCACTCTATACTAATCATTGTGAGCCAGTACAATTTTCTTTTGCCTCTTGCTCCCTTCTGGGGCTGGGTGACCTCTGCTCTACTTGTGTGTCTCTGCAGAAGTTGTCCATGGCTAAAGAAGAGTTGAGCGTTCCTTTAAGGGATAATTATCAGTACCAGTAAAACTCCCATGCTGCTCTTGAACACTGCAGCATAATTACATTTCCTCTGTCTCTGTGTGTTCCTTTGTTAAATGAAACTATCCATTTTTTTTAGAGCTTTGACAATCAACAATTCCCCGGCGCTGTAGCTCTTCAGTCTGTGGCATGAAAACTGTGAAGTAGGAGCATCACCCATTGTGATGGAAGTGCTTAAAGGTTCACACATTTAGTTTTCCCATTGTCTCACTTGCTGCTCCCGCCTCACTATTCACACAAACAACAGGAAGAGGCCTTGCCTATTTCCATTCTGGGCTATTACATTCAATTTGTAAACTGGTGCTGAACTTTAGCAGAATTAGATTTCGCTAACAGGCGTAATGACATTTAATGGAGCGTGATTTATTCATTTCTCTTTCATCAGGTCAAGATATGCCACAAGTGGGAATTAAATATTAGCAGATGTTTTTGTTTGGGCCATTGTGCCGACAATAAGCACTGAACTCACCAAGACTTTCTTAGAGCCTGTACTTTAATAACCTCCCATTGGTTATTGAATGAACAATCCAATAAATAATAATTACACCAAGCGTTATGGAGCTAATTCTTGTGCATTTAACACACATCCCACAGGGATGTGTTCACAGTTCTTCTAGTTAAACTGTTTTATACATGCAATGATGTTCCCTACTGTATGTGCACTGCAAAAATGAGTAGCTGAACCTATAAGACAGGTCCTCCGTCTCATGAGAAACACAAATTGCTTGATGTAAAATATTGAGAGCTCATGGAAGGAAAAAAAAAGAAAAGCTGATCCAGACCTGGCATTTTTTGGGCTTAACTTGTACCATTCCGATTAAGTCTATGTTCTTGTTCTGTGTATTGGGACTGTGGTTTTCTGAAGGGGTGAGCCATAGAACCATAGACCATAGAAAAACTAAAGTTTCATTGTTTCCCTTTAATGCACATATATATTGCATTGTTGTTATGTTCAAACACTCTGTCATACTGTCTTAGTCCTTGTGGAATACTTTTATTACACTGGCAGCCTAAGCCTAGGTACATATTTATTAATCTCACAACACAATAATGCTTCTCTAAGCACTTCTTCCCTCAGGGATGAGATGCTAACAGTGGTGGAGATATACAATATAAGCAAGACAGCTAACATTGGCTCAAGCCATTCACTACCCATTCACACACTGGTGGTGGTAAGCTTCATTAGAAGCCACAGCTGCCCTGCGTGGGTCAGACTGATTGAGACATACCAATATATAAGTGTCTTGCCCAAGGACACAACAGCAGGATGAACTGGTTGGCGACTGGAGCTGAACACTAAACATCAAATTAGTAGCTCTACTACCTGAGCAACTACCAATACATTTTTTAACAAGTTTCTTTTTACCTCTCAGCTTCCAACTCCCCAAGCAGCTGCTTCATGTTCCAGGGATATTCTTATTTGAAGAGATGATAGTGCCTGGAGACACAGTTGGGAATATAGACAGCTATGGTTTTTTCTGTTAACCTCTTGCTCTTTCCTCACTGCAGTCTAGTTTGGACTTTTCCATCCTGTCATGCAGGCCCTGTGTCGGCTGTTGATGTCCGAGTGATGTAGAGCCATTAGTTTGTCTTTAGCGTTTTGTCTATTTTTCTTTCTGCTTGTGTAAGTGTGTTTATCAGATTCACTAGACATACCTGTAGGGCATCTCAGCAGCAGGCCAAAACACAAATTGATAACCAGCGGGAACAACTGCTTGGAACCAGCTTTGAGAAATCACACACTAAATCCTTGGTGGAATATATTTTGTTTTCATTTTTTGTCACGTTCAATTTTTTCTCTCTTCATCCTCTCCTGCAGCAGTCCACAGCATTCATCTACATTGATCAAGCTAGTCTATTTGCACCACTCTTGTCCTGCTCTTGAATGAACAGTCCTGAACCTTCATACCAACGAGCTACCACAAAACCTGTCCAACATACATTTTTACAGCCAATATGCACTGGTAAAGACTTTTCAGGCCAGGGATTGAGGGTCTTAAGGCACCATGATTGGCAGATGAATTTAAAGCCACTCATTAAGTCCACATGAAAGTGATTAGGTTTAGTTCATTCTGTGGGATTTAGCAGTGTTGTGAGGAGAATCCAAGATGGCTAACTGATTAGGTCTGTGGCATTGTCTGAAGAGACATATCTCAAGGTATACTTTATGGTATGAGGCGTTTTATTCTTTGTGTTCGTAATGTGTGACTAGTTCACTGCTGAGATTTTAGTGGCCAATGTCAACTTGAATATCTATTATAGTTATATCATCTTGGTCAGAGGTGGGTAGTACTCAGTTACATTTACTCAGTTACATTTACTTAGTTATATTTACTCAGTTATATTTACTCAGTTATATTTACTGTTATATTTACTCAGTTATATTTACTTGAGTCACTTTTTAAATAAATTGTACTCCATAGAGTAGCTTTACTGCACAGTACTTTTTACTTTTACTTGAGTAATGTTATTTTCAAGTAACTTGAGTAAAATCTTGGAAATCTAGAAAGAGTAAGAGTACTTTTACCACCACTGTGTGTCATGTAAGAACAGCTTTATGTGAAAAATGTGATGATGTGAAAATTCTGTTCCTTGTGCCTTAATCTTTGAAAGTATTATTTCGTTTTTTAGTTTTTCTTTTGAAAATATCAAAATGTATTATATATATAGTTATATATATATAGTTATTGTCTTTTTACTTTTTTGCAAGATTACAGTTACTGACATTACGCTCAAACCTTTCTACTCATACTCGAGTAATTATGTGAATGAGTACTTTTTACTTTTACTTGAGTAACAATATTTTGAAGTAACGGTACTCTTACTCGAGTAGAATTATTGGTTACGCTATGGTATATATGGTGGTTACTTTGGATATAAAAGGGAAAAAAATCAGATTTGGATTGTCACATACAAGTGTCTAGAATTTACAGAGAATGGTTTGAAAAACATCCAGTATGCAGTGACTGGGAGATCTGTGGGCAATGTGGGAGACTTGTTTGAGAAAGGACAGTTACATCAAGATCTGAATCTGAATGACCACATATGAAGCAGGTGCTGGTGAAGCAGGTGCAAGGTCTCCCTAATAAAGTGGCCAGTGAGTGTACTTTAAACAGTTAGGAATCACCAGTACATCAATCAGTACTTCAGATCATTTTGGGTGTAAGATTTAGGGTGAAAAAAAAATTATATAAATGACAATGAATGAATCGAAGGATCATTTACCCAGCTTAAACAGCAGACTGGTTTGTTTGGTTGGAAATTGGCACTACAACTAACTCCCCTGTCTGCTCAGCCTCATGCTGGTAGTTGTTTGCTGGCACAGTCTTTATCCATTCGTGAAGAAAATTAATGAAAAAATATTAAGACCACACGTGCAGCCACCCTATGTGTTATTAGTGATATTATTAATAGTTTGTGACATTTAGACCCAGCACCGTTGTGTGAATGATAGTGGAGTCCACAGGGGGAACATAACTAATCAAAGTTACTGGTGAATGTTATTGAGACTCATTGCGCCTCCTCTCAAAGTCAGTGGCATAATTAGGGCCGCTCATAACACATCTCCATTGGCGCTGGGACGAGCACTGTCCATTCACTCTGGTTATGCAGTTGTCAGGCCTCTTTATGTGTGGTCTTACCTAAGCATCCGTTATCGCTGACACATTGCAATTAGCCGTGTCTGCTGCGATGACATTTATAACGCTTGCAGATGGAGCGGGCCATACATTTCGACCCCGCACACGCAAACAAGCCCACACACATGAGCACACACACGAGCTCACACACACATGAGCACACACACGAGCACACATACGCAAAAACAAATAACACACAAAACTGCGCTGTCATCTTGTGGGCAGTAACTGTGCTGCATGATGGGTCTTTCTTTCTATTCCTGTCTGGCTTTTCATTTATTTCTCCCTTCAAGACCAGCTCATCCATTCATCTTTGACCTCCCCTCCACCTCTGTTATTTACTGTAACTTGCTTTGGAGCGATTACGAAGTTAAGTTCAGCAAGCATTTGTAAACATATGCTTCATTTATCTTTTGTCTTTCTTTTATTCCCACTGGAGGCTGGGGCCTGTCCCAGCAACTATGTTACTATCAGATGTGGGTAGAGTAGCCAATCATTTTCCTCAAGTAAGAGTACCGTTACTTAATGTTACTTAAGTAAAAGTACTCATTCACATAATTACTCGAGTAAAAGTAGAAAAAACCAGTGAGCGTGATGTCAGATTATTTGTTTAATTTTGTGGTAATCTGGCAAAAATAAATAAAAAGGTAATAAACAGATTTTGATATTTTCAAAAGATAAACTAAAAATGTAAATAATATTTTCAAAAATTAAGGAACAAGGAACAGAATTTCCACATCATCACATTTTTCACATAAAGCTGTTCTTACACAGAGGTGGTAAAAGTACTCTTACTCTTTCTAGATTTACAAGATTTTACTCAAGTAAGAGTACAGTTACTTCAAAATATGATTGCTCAAGTGAAAGAAAAAAAACTCTATGGAGTACAATTTATTTAAAAAGATTTTTAAGTAAATGTAACTGAGTAAATGTGAGTACTACCCCCTCTGGTTACTATATACATATTGGACAGTGGACAGGCAGTCACTGGGCTGATCCAATGACAAACGACAGAAAATTCAATTCAATTTTATTTATCTAGCCCTATATCACGACAAAATTTCCTCAGAGGTCTTCACAGATGAAAAAAAAAAGATTTATAAGACTATGTGTGTGTGCTGCTATGGGAAGGCACACAAAGGAATGGTGGAGCACAGTTAAAAAGAGAGATACCCACTTGGTTCTCTTTCCATTATGGCTTCATTACAAAACTCTGGGCTTCTGTGAGAGCGGCGATGAACCGCACTGAGCATTTCATTTGAAAACGGAGCTAATGCCCATACTCAGACTACAAATTACTCTGCAGATTTTCAACACGGCTCCAAGTCAGATCTGAACCAGTGAACTCTGGCTTGTTGGATAACTTCTAAGTCCACTTGTTTTAAAAATGATGAGACTGTATTGCTTTTAGCTCATTTGGTAGAGCTGCAGCACACCATATAAACAAAGCTGCTTCAAAACCCATATAGTTTGGTCTTTGCCTGGTTGTCTTTCTCTCTGTTACCTCCAATTATATTTTGGCTTTAGCTATCTGCAGAGCATATATGAGGCAGCAGTGTCTTTAATGGTAGAGCAAAAGGTTGGTGGTACGATCCTTCCCTCAGGTTCACTGCCATTTTGTGAAAGATACTTCATCCTCCTTGCCTCCAGTGTCTGTGAGATTGGCAAATGTGTTAGTGACTGATTATTTGAAACTCACTCCACATCTGTATATAGCTTTTAGGGATAATACCAGATAATAACATATGTGATTGACAATGCATTCAAATACAAACTTATTGGCTGTTTTTCATAGTTTATATTTATTTCCTCATACTGTTTTCCTGGTGAGCACCTGCTTTTTCCCACAGCTACTATTAGAGTTTAAACTAATCTCATCAAACACAGCCATTTAGAACCAAACTATCTGGTGCTTAGCAGGTTTGGGCTCATCACACATTTTTCCACTCCAATTTGCAGTTTACCATAAGCACACAAAACTCACGAAATAAATGAAAATGAGGTGCAAACAGAGTGCTGCGTAAAACTTTCACCGTGTCTTTTCCTTGACTTGGTGCACACCTTCCAGGCTGTCTTTTTTGTTTCTTTGTGCGCTGTGGTGGAAGCAGCAGGAGGACCACGACGTAGGAGGTAGTGTGGGAGAAAGACAAGGAATATAACAGTGAAGACACAAGTGCAAGAGCGAGCCAGAACACGATAAGTAGAGGATGAAGACAGCTGAAGAGAGGGCCACAGAC
Source organism: Philypnodon macrostomus (assembly GCA_036025475.1). Taxonomy (NCBI): domain Eukaryota; kingdom Metazoa; phylum Chordata; class Actinopteri; order Gobiiformes; family Eleotridae; genus Philypnodon; species Philypnodon macrostomus. Next base: position 9,162 of record JAVQKC010120907.1, read on the forward strand.
ACAAGCAGTAAGTGATGGAGGAGCGTATTGTGCCCGGTGAAGTATAGATAAGGACCAGACAGACCGTTAAAAAGCTCCACACAGAGATGGGACTAGAGAACAAAATAGCACAGATTACTACATTTTCAAGGCTAACATTTTGATGCAGGAGGAGTTGAGGTGGCTGTGGAGACTTGGCAGATGATTTATAGGTTGGTGACCTGGCACCTGCAGTCAAGAATCCTTATTCATTTACCCCCTAATCTGGTTTGTCCCAGCCAGACGTGCTTAAGGTAATGGGCACAGCACGCTGTTTGACCCATAGAGAATGGAGGATAGAGTAAATATTCTGTATGATTCAAATATACTATAGCTCATATCTGGGGCATCTCACTAACATAATTACAAACCAACTAACACAAAATTACAGTGGCAATCAATTTCATCCATCATGGGCCCTAGGAGAATAGTTCACATTTAGTCACATACAAGGTTGAGTGTTGATGTTATTAGAGTGAAGGGCATCATAGCCTGTTGGCTGAGACAGAAGTAGGAGCGGGAGTGTCAGCAGGTAGCAGACAAAGTGAAATGAAAGGCAGGTAGATAATCAAAAGCAGAGGAGGAGTCCTGATAGGAGGAAAGGTTGAACAGAGATGAATGTGGCACTAAGGGGATTTGCTGTTGGAGAAACAGTGAGTGACACATTATACAGAAATGAATAGTAAGTGTGTCGGCAAGGTCTTGTAGGGGACACTGTGCTGTAAGAACATGCTAAGCGCGGCTCGTCATTGATTCTGCTGCAGGAGTCTGGGTGGGACAGTGGTTTGGTTTGGAGCGTCCAATAGGTGTTGAGTTGGATTGAGATCTGGTGGCTGTGAAGACTAAAACATATGGCGCGCATCATTATCTCACTGATCAAAGCCTCCAGTCTGACTCAACGACTGGCAAACTCAATCTTGTCATCCTGCAGGAGACCTTTTCCATCAGGTGTGTTCCTGTGCCGTTCTTTTGCCGCCGGCACAGATCCGTTTACCTGATTGAAGAGGTTGGCATAAGAGGTCCCACTGTTTTCCCTGTTTGGGCTCTTTTCTTCCCCTTTCCCTTCTTGCTCTCATTTGTCCTCTTGTTTGTTTGATTTGCTTCCTGCCAGAAGGACAGACAATATTCTGGATGAGCCCAGCGCTGATAAATGGATGCCAGCAGCTGTCCTGTAGCACAGACTCTTGTTCAGAGTGGCAGATCATTTTGTGCCACAGAGAGTATGTGAAAGGAGGAGAGAGAGATGTTGGCTGCCTGTTTGTCCTTGCTTGTGGCATCTGTGATTGCAACAGCAAGCTATTTGCATTGATCCACTTCTAAGGAACTCGGGCATCTGGGTGGCTCAGGTTGTCCAAACAATGCTGTGGAAGTCACATATTCAGACTTATAGCAGGGTATATGTAGATACATATTTAAATCTGTATTAAAAATGGTTCTATTTATTTATCTAGAAGCCATTACTTTTGATTGTATAGATTTTATTTTCAATTTGCAGTACTGGTAGTGAGAGATGAAGACAGAAAACCAAGAACAGTGCCATTTTGTGATTGTTATTTATTACACAGCTGTGCTCATTATACAGATTCTCAAGTGAAAATTGAGAACAGAACTTCCACTGAATGTATGCCTCCAGTGTCTTTTTTGTTATAATTTAAGGCAATTAACACAATAAGCGATAGGACTGCTAAATGTGAAATATGCAGTTTTGATGCAATAAAAAACAACTAAATAACACTTCTGCTGTTGTAGTTCATTTGATAGTTGGTAGTTAGTTTGATAAGACATTTCAAACATATTTGTATATTGTCAACCAGTTTAACATGGATTGGATGGACCCAATAGATGAGTTGCATGGAAGTCTGCAGAATGGGACATATATCACTCAACTCATGTATTATTTAAGACACATCTCATTGAGCATTATCCCTGAGGGTCCACTTACAACACTCTCTGAGCATCACCAAAGTATCTGTTGAATGAAGTGTTTGGAGGGCCTTTTGGACTATGCAGCTATAATACTCACACAGTGTGGCATTACAAATTAGTTACATATAATAAAAATGATGAACAGTTATCTACGGACAGGCCATCTGTTTTTCTTTGTATTATAAGATTTTTCCATATATTGATAATTATTTTTGTTTTAGGTTTTATGACTTTGTCAATCCAACTCTTGAGACTGAAATGTTTGACTAAAAACACTCCATAACAAACTATAACTAAACAGACCATAACTATTATGCATTTATATGTTTTTATGTTAGTTGCACAGCCGTACAGTTTGTCAGTATTGCTTGGGCCCAATGGACTTATTTATGTAGTGTCTGCATTTCTCACTATTGGGTTTCTGTAAAGTCATACTGACCCAGTACACCAAAGCGCCTAAGGCAGAGTCAATAACTCCACAATCATAAAAGTCAGAAAGGTGTGTGCAGTAAGAAACATTCATATTAAACCTGGTGACAATGTCTCTGGTTCATCATCATACACCTGCTGTATATCCTTCTGACAGACTCCATTATGTGTCATCACCTTAATGGGGAAACTGCGTATATAAGGAAATAACATTAAATACATAAGAATCAATACTAAATGTCTTTATAACAACCACATATAAAGCATCTACAATATATGTCAAATATAACTTCAGCTTATTAGGGCTGTCCCCTACGGAGACTCTAAAGTCCCAAAAAAGAGAAAAAAAAGATATTATCTTATGCACACAAGATGATGTTGTGCTCAGTTAATATATTCTGCACAACATATTATTATCTCGTGCGCACAAGATCATATACAAATACAAGTACATGTACATTTTTTCTTGGACTTTAGAGGCTCCATAGTCCCCTGCAATCTCTGGAAGGAACCACCAACTCCATATGTCTCAACAGGGCCAAAACCAAAAAAAGATACTGGAGCCTGAAAAGCTGGAATAATAAAATAAAAACAGCCTTTATAAGTGCCATAACTACTTCACCCTGATTAGAAAAGACTATTTTAATTGTGCAATGACAATAAAGCTGCTTCTGGATGCATCGTGTCACGGTCATTATGAAAACAGAGAAAGCTTTACAATGGCAGAGGCAGCCTACTCTTCTCTTGGGTGGTCAGATGCTCTTTAACCCCATGGACACAGCAAAATAAAGTTGTTTTGGACAATTTCTCTGCCCTCTGCAATATGATTTAAAGTCTGGTTTTTTTCAAGTTTAAAATATTTTTTAGTTTTTGTGTAAAAAAATAACTAAAATTAAAGCCGTAAGCGGCGTTGAACGGCCCTCACTCTCTGTGACCCACTGCCAATCTCCGTCACGCTTGAAAGTGACCCCCGCATGGGCTTCACCCATTGACTTTGTCCATTCTGAGTTATTGTAATTATGCTGCTTTCCTATCACATACCTATATGGTACATTCATAGTCTATAGCACAAGTGTGATCGTGCGTGAGTGCTTGGCCCTGTTTCAGTGCGCTGAAAGGTGTGTAGGATGGGGGCGCTATCCCCACTGTATCATGTTGTGTTTCTACTCTCTGGACTATGGGGG
>JAVQKC010120909.1:0-26728 GCA_036025475.1 Philypnodon macrostomus
CCTACGGCCCCTCCGACCACCACCGAACACCAATCACACAACCACATTCATTCATAGGCAATGTGGGTTAAGTGTCTTGCCCAGGGACACAACGACAGTATGCGCTCGGACGGGGGCTCGAACCAATACAATATTTACTCTTGATAAATGTGTTCATTTATTGTAAAGCTGCTTCCATACATCCACTATGTTTATGATGAAATGATCATGAAGAGGTACATTTTGTCACCAGTATGAACTGTCATGGAACCATTAAAAAAAAGTGAATTCTCAAAACGACGGGACACCATATGCAAACACGAATGTGCAGTTTATAAAGACAGACTCTTTTGTGACTGCATGGATCAGGAACACTTTCAGAAGTCATTGTCAACAATATTGGAAATGGGTTTGTATTTTGAAGTGGTGTCAAAAAGCTATAGTGTTGACTAGAAGCTTACCTGACTACTTTTGAAATTACTAAATTATAAAATGCTCATTGCAAACTCATTTTGAAGAAGTAGAATATATATTTTTTGTCAGTCCTTGTACAGCTGAATCTCATTTCTGATCACAAATTCACAGAAGTCTCTTAATTTGTGCCAAGCCAGCTAGAGTGCACAGTTTACCCCCTCTGCTACCGGTCCCTCCCTTCCCCGCCGACCTGCTTTCCAATGCAGCCCCTGTGGCATTCTCCTATTCAGATGATGAAAGAGATTGCTGGGGTCTTGCGCTAATGAATTGGCATTATTATTAAATGATGTTTGTAAATTATGACCCAGTTTGCTCCCAGTCAACGGTGCACCAAGCTCCAAAACCCACATCGTCAATTAAAGGCTTCACAATCCAAGCCAACACTTAGAAGTTAGTGTTTGGAGATTGAGGCTTGGAATGCCACTGTATTTTCCATTTGCAGCTCACCAGTGCTTCCTTGTGGTCGAAATGGAATCAACACCCATTTCTTCTTCTAAATAAATACTTTTTCTTCAAGCACTCTGCTAAATCATTCAACATTATTAGTATTCATCTCTACTGCTAAGCCACTGCACAATTCGAGTATTAGCAGAACAAATGTATCCAAGCTTCGGCAACATGACTTTTGCCCATTCCTTTTGCAGCGAATGAATGTTTTATGGAATGTTCAACTGGTTGGAGTGGCCTGAAGCAAAGATGTAAGTGTTAAGAAGACTACATCCCTAATATCTACTAGTGGCTGCTTCATTAAGGCTGATTTTCGGTGTTCCGTCCCTAGCCACAAGGGGGAACATTGTGGGAATGCAAAAGCACAGGCTCCCTCTCATCTCAGGGATCAAATGTGTGCTTTTCATTAGAAATTCTGCTTTGTTGTTAATGATGTTGACAGAGACTTCACTCAGTTTTTTTAGGATTATTCTGATGTTGCCTCATTTAAAAAGAGGGAAATGTTAATTTAGTTTTCACACAAGTCTACTCTATTTATGATGCTTGCTGGTCTCTTTCAGCTTGTGCATCTGCTAAGGCATGACTTTCAATCTGAGGTACAGGTGCTACTGGTGGTGCTTGGGCTCTTTCTATAGCTACTCAGATGTATTTTGTAGTTCAGGTTTCATTTTAGACCTGGTTTCGTCCTGGTTAAGTCCTGTTAAATTCCTGTTTAGACCCACTTTATTCATTCTATAGACCCGGTTGTGATCTTGTTTAGTACTGGTTCAGTCCTTGTTTATATTTAGACCTGGTTTTGACTCATTGTATTCCAGTGAAGTGGCACTTAGAAAGAAATATTCTGAGCAGTGGTACTTGCTGGGAAAGTTGGAGATCCACTGTGTAAGGGCTATACTCACAGTGACATCTTGTGGAGGCCAGGGCTACAAACAAACATCCTCTTTCCTCATTTATTTCATTATGTCAATACAGCTGTGTCAATACTGCAATACAAAAAGCCCTTACACTTATCCTGAATCAAGGATACCCCATTTAATTCAAAAACACTATTTCCACTAACATGCCAATACTGTAACGAGAGTCCAGAGACACATATCACAGAGCCATTACTGTGCATGTTTTTCCTCTCTATGGACAATTGATTTTGTGCACGTTCCCATTTAGCCATGCAATTTACTTAGGGAAAAGACCTGTTTATTTCCTATCTGGTTTGGCATTTAATGAGGTGAAAAACAGCAACTGCTTTTATGAAAATTCAAATACAATATATAGTAAGGAGAGGAATGAAATGGACGAAAGTTTCTTAGATCAAAATATATAGATCTTGCTCAATTCGTTTCTGAGTTGTTTTTGTGATTGGCATGGCTGGCTCGAGAGGTTTTTGTGGAACATAAGCATCATTCAAGACCACTTATTCTCTAGTGCGGGCCAAGCGTGTTTCACCAGGACAAGGGAAATAGTGCTGGTCTATTGTCCCTATCTGCCCCCTAAAGGCACTTTATTAGGTAGACCTTGTACCTAATGAAGTGGCTGTAGCCTGCTGATAATTTTGCCTACTTTTCAAACCAGTCTCTGACCTCTAAGATCACCAAGGCTTTTTTTTTTTATCCCCCAGAGATCTACAGCTCACTGAATATTGCATCTATTTCAAACCATTTTCTTTAAACTGTAGACTTCAGAGTATATCGTCCATTTCTGAAATGCCCATAATGTCCGGTGGTTGCCCGGTTAGCTATTTGGCTTCATGAGCTGAAAGGAGCCTTAGCAAACACTTAGAAGGTTAATGTGATTGTCTGATAACATCCTTAATAATAAAGCTTATTTTTGTTTATATAACTATTTCATTTTCCATTATAATGGATGATTAATCAGAAAAGGGTCATTCTGGGATTAGATTTTAGCATTGAGCTATTTTACTGTCTGGATTTGCTATACTGTATGCACATTTTGTTGCTTTTTTGATCCAGAAATCCTTTAGCCATATGGTAAAATCAATGTTCTCACTATATACAGTCCTCTTTGTCTGAACTGGCATCCTGGTACTGTAGTCCATGATGGTTTGGTTTATGTTGCAGTTTTGCATGATTGGCCTCATTCCACTGCCCATACTTCAATTACCATCAGATGTCTGTCCCCCGCAGAACCCCGCTATAGACGGTTTCCAGATTTGAATATACAGCCATTCATAAACCACTCTCTCGCACATCATTTCAAACCGCTAGAGCATTTATCGGCCCTTTTTATCACTCACAATATCAGCTCAGAAAACTCAAGACGTCATCTTCACAAAATCTTTTTTACAAAATGTCTCCGAAAATCCTCCCATTGTGTCGGACTATTCATATTCAGCTCAGCATCTGCGACGCCTATTTAAAATTCAGCACTATTTCATCAGATAGCAGTAATAACACCATTCAATTTGGCATTTAAGTTAATGTCCCATCCACGCCAGGCAACAGAATAGAAGCATAAAAAACTCACTTAATGCCTATTTTTGTGGCACAACCCTGCAATTTGAAAAGACTTGGATTACTGCGGCTTCTCTGTAAATAGCATTTGGGGAAAATACCAGATTTGCGCTGTCCTCTTAGGGCTTCTATTATTTCCTTAATGCTTCTTAAAGAACCGTAGTGAAATGATATTATCCTAACACCTCCTCATCTGCAGTACCCTATCATTTGACTTTCACTGTGGGCTGAGGTTGGGTAGTTACAGGTGGTTCTACAGTTACTACAGTTAGATTTACTTGAGTAACTTACTGAATAAATTACACCATACACCAAACTAATCATTTTGAATACTCTAGCTTGAGCACTATTTTGCTAATTTATCCACTGCTCTATCTACTGTTAGCATATTTGGTATTTACCTTTTACCTATTAATAGTATTAATATTTTGAAGTAACATTGCTTTTACTAAAATTGATGTTTGTAAGTAATGCCTTGTTTTGTGAAATTTGTGTTTGTTTTTTTTATTATTAATTTCTGATGATTTTTGATGATTTTTGTTTTCACCAAGTACCTCTTCACTCTTGCTTTGCTCCTTCTTGGGTAATAATATTTTCTAGTAACAATAATCTTGTTTGAGTACCTTTTTGGGCTCCTCCACCCACCCCCTGCCTGTGAGTGACTTAAGTTTAATGGTTGAGATGAATTTCGCAGCTTGGTCTGGTCCAGACAGTAAAGGCCACATTCCAGACCTCACTCTGAGGAAATGATGTCAGCTCAAGCCAGACTACCGTGACTCATTAGTTTCAGGAGAAAATGGATTTGGAGTCAGTTCAGAGTGTCCTGCCAGTGCCACTTAGAAGGGAAAACACCTTTGCTCCACCGACGGGTACAGTGTCGTCCAGTTTGGTAGGACAAGGATTGGAAAGGCAACCACAGCAGCTCCTCTGCTTTGTGCTTCTGATTCTAGGCACACAAACATGATACATGTGTTTCCATATAACATAGGGTTCATACAGTCTTCAAAGGATTGAGTTCCTTCAAATTTATGGTTTGAGAAAGTTATGGTTTTTGATTAGTTTAAACAAAGTAAAAAGTAGTGTAAAATGTATGTGAAAAAGGTGTATGAACTCTGTACAGTACACTATGTAAGGTGAGGTTTAAGTGTACTTTTGAAATGTTGGTGTGTTGCCATGTATTAATGTTGCTGCTAATGCACACTACAGGGAGCTGGATCCTACCCCAGTTGCTTAGAGCAAGATCTGGTCGGAGCTCCCATTTCACAAAAAGTACGCCAAAACCATTTTTGTACTTAAATGTGTTTTCCAGAAAACCTTATTCATATTATTCAGACAATAGATTTGGATAAAAATAAATATTATAATGCAATGTGTGCTTTCATTTTATAGTATCCTTTGTGGACAGTGTTCTTTACTTATGTACAGTGAATATTCTGCTGTAATGTTAGAAGTGGCCATTACCTTGGATACAATGGAACATTGTTTCTGATTATTTTAAACTTATTTGATCTAAATTTATTTTATGCAACCACATGTATATGGAGCTAGCCTTGTTTGATAAAAAGTATATGTATGAAATCAACACAGGATACTGATGCTAAGAAGAAAAAAACATTCAAATCTTAAGTATGAACATGTCTCTTTGTTTTGACATAAACCAGTCATAGTGTTAATGTCAGAACATTTCTAAAGTCAATTTCAAGTTGTTCTATCTTCTTAGTGATCTGTAAATTCTTAGTTGCAAAGCAGCGGTGCTGTTTTATGTGGTGTAATTTTTTATTGGCCTATGCAGGATTGATGATGATTTGAGCTGTGGCACAGGAGCCCGATGTTCCTCACTCTATCATGGCTCACTCGAGAACCATTCCACATCATTATCGCTAATGCAGGTATAATTTTCAGGCAGAATCTCTAGATATTTTCATTGTGATTTATAATGTTTGAGCTTTAGGCACCGAGCATTAAATGAGATATCACTGGTACTGAGCTAAAAAAAAGTAAAGTGAACATACTAATATTGAAATAAGATAATTTGAAATTAGTTTATTAACCAATTTAAAATAGTTGTTCAACAAAGTTATTCCCTATTATGTACAGTATTTACACTCTATGAAGGAGAAACTCAAGAATTGTTTGATAAAAATAAAGTTACAAAGTATTTTTTTCTGTATCAAAATTTGAATTTCTTCAATACAGCACTAGTGTGTAAACTCTCAGATGGGAGTGGTGGTAGTCACGCCCAGTGCAAAAGAACTAACTATACATTGTCGGCTTCCTGTGCAAATTATAGTAAATTGTGTGTACAAACGTGAGCCAGCCACTGATTGACCTCTACTCCAGCCTACTTACGACACAAGCCTCTGTGTGGACAAGTGGGTGTTTAGCATCATATTACATTATGTCTTCCCTGTAAATAAGCATACAGACCGTTAATACAAGCTCTTTCTGCCAGCAACATTCCTAATGCAATGCAACTGCTAATATGATCATTATCAAAATGACAGTGGAAGATGGCCATAAATGTCCAAAAATCTGAAATATATTAATCATACAAGATGGCCCTTCTGGCTCATTTATGCATAATTGATTTTTAATGTCAGATTTAGGCTCAGTTAGTATAATGTTACTAATTGAGATGAGAATTATTATGAATTTCCAGCTAACTGTATGTGCCCATCTTTGGAAGAGATGCAAGGGCTGCTCAATTAAATTTAAACTGGTTCATACTGTCCTTGTGCAAGTCATTTAAAATCTTGTCTTTATATGAATGTGCTTGTTAGTGGTCAGAGATGGTGCTGCTATGACTTCCACATCTCTGTCCCTAGGGCCACTGTGTCTGTAGAGAGGTAGCATACATTGTGTGACTGAAGAGTGAATGGACAATGGACATATTTGTAAAGATTTTTGAAAAGTATCAAAATGATCTGATCCAATATTATTATTAGAGTAGTCAACTTTGTCACCTACTGTTGTTTTAGGTTAGCCAACAGAGGCGTTTGTCTGCAATTTGTTGCAGTAGCCCCTGAGATGGCATACAGGAAACCAGATACCGTTGGGTTTACATTAGCCTAGCCCCGCTTCAGAAGTGGAACCATATGAACTGTATATGCCATGCGATAAATCTAAAATATTTGCCATTTTTTGACCACTCACAGGCCACATAGAAGGAAATATCAAGCGTGCTAGTGTTTATTTTAAATGCTTGCCCAGATACCACTCATAAATTTTGGGAGGACGGTGCAAGGAGGCGGACACGTGAAGGAGAACTTGACCTTGTGTGTCTTACATTCTTGTGAGGTTATGTATAGCATTAGCATGATCTACAACAGTGTGATTCGGAGCTTTCACAACAGCCTTTGCTTTCTGTCTTTACTGTTTATTCACAGAAAAAGTGTATCCTTCCACATACTCACACATTTCATAATGACCAGCACTTGACTTTTTCACTACACTGACCTTTAAAGGCTAAGTCAGACTTAACACCACACTGCTCTCTTTCCCACGCCGGAATTGTACTAAGGCAAATGTGATATGCAGCAGCACATGACAGAAAAAGCACAGAGGGCAACAAAAGAACATGATGTAAATGTAAATGTATAAGACATGAAGATTTGAAAGCCTTTATTTGAACCACAGTGGAGGAAGTGAATACATTGAATACACCTCGTACTTATCAGGCAAAATATTATGTCTACCCAATACGCAACAAAACATCTATGAATTTTAATCTCTTTTACATGTTGCTTGAGAGTACCTTGACCCTATCGTTGGTTTACCACAGTTCTTTCTTTGGACCACATTTTGCAGATACTGACCACTTTAGACATGGAACACCCCACAGAGCTGAGACACAGTTTGATGTGTGGAAACTTGAATATGTAGCCCTATTGATTTGAGGAAATAATTGAATACTGCCATATTTTATATTCATGATTCAAGTGATTACTGTGCTTGTTAGAAGATCTCATGTTGGATCTATGATCAATGTCTTGTTACATTTGGATGTTGATAAAAGTATTTGGGATTTCAAACTGAATCGTAGGACCATAAATCATGCAAAACTAACAAAGTGTAGCATATAAATGACTGTTCCCAATCCCTTTTTTTAGTGTGTGCTTGTGGGTGAGTCCTTCCCATGAAACATGATATACTTGACTTGATGCACCTCACCCAGATCATAAATAAGAAGATGTTCTTTGGCAGAGTGCCTCAACGTCGCCACAACAGTAGAAAATCTAACCTCCGTGTCCAGTGCACATGATTTCTTTTGTACACGCAACAGAGGTATCCGAGTAAAAAAACATCTCCCTTACTTGTGGTAGGCCTTTGAACTTACAGCCAAAAGCGGCAATTAGAAGGATTAGGGCAAAACATCGCTGGTTTTGTCTTGATGTGCTGTGGTCACTAGATTGCCAGTCTGCCGCGCCATTGCTTATGGCTCCTGGCAGGGGCACCAAGTTCACGTGGAGGATTCGGAGCATCCACACCCGGAGCATCCTAGATGAAGGCCTGGTGATGAAGAAGAAGAAGTGCTAACTACAAATCCAGCAGAAGCCACACAAACTGGAAAACATACAATTAGGTCATACCAGCAGACAGACAGACACTGGGAGAGTTTGTCTATGGCACGAGGTGACGAGCTACTGTGGGAATAAGTCACGAGTTAGGCTAGAACCCACAGCTTCCATTTTAAAATCAATGTGCCACGACTACTCGGGCATCCTAGTGTGTATAAAAATAGAAATTGGGAATTGTTTGGAATTAATAAAAACAATATTTACAAAAAATGGTTCACTGGGTCCAGGAATCGAACCCAGGACCTTATTGCTCCCACACCACTCTATTTTAATGTTAAATTGGATTGATTTTCTTTTGACTGACATTTCATTGTGTCACAAGTTGTGGACCAGAAAAAAAACCCACATTTGATTAATTTCATAATATATTTTTTAATGTTGTGCTTGAGCGTTGGGTGGTAAACCCCAGCCACAAACACTTGGATCAATATCCTCTTGTTGTCCCCTTCACATATTGACCATAGTGAGCTTCTCTCATAAGCAACAGATTGACTGAATAAACCCACGGACGTATTCCCCTCAAGGCTCAAAAATAACTCATAATACTCAGTTTGTGTGGCTTACTATAAATGGCTCTTATGTGGCTCCCCATCCTCCAGCCATCTTCATTACGCCTTTGTCTTTCCCATAAATCAATATCTGTCAGGCAGTGTGTTTGTGTGTGCGAGTGTGGGGCTGTTGCCGTGATTGTTTTTACAGAGCGTTGCTGTGTAATTTGGCTAAATGGCACTTGCACCAGTTTACTCTGAGATGGTAAACAGTCTGGCTGGTAAAAAGGGAGTGTGCTGCTGATAGCCTAAAAGCATGCAATCAGCTCTAATTGGTACTGTGGTGGACTATAGATGGAGTTCAATACCTACCTGGAAGTCTTATTTTAGTTCAGTTACACATTCTGTATAACATTCACTGCATCCTGATAATCCTGAAAGAATTCAAACCAGGATTGTAAAAATGTATATGTACTGAATGGTCAGTGTTTTTCAAATTGCAACCAAACTCGAGTGGTTCACACCATGTTCCTTGCACTTTGTTCATAGACATGAGTTAAAGTCAAGGACAATCGTGCATAATGCCAGGACCTCTTCACTATCCACATGGAACCAAATAAACTACTTAACTAATAAACTGGCTGTTTTTTTACTTAGTAGCCAAGGAAGGTAAGTTTTTATGGTCAATTAGAAACTGTAAGTAGTTGAACAACTAACTTAATTCCAGCCATTTACTTCTTTAATATTGAATTTTTAGAATGATGCATTACCTGGTAGAACACGAGTCACTTGATAGTTTTAAACACAGGAGAGAAACTGGGGTCTGAGATCGAAGTGAATCATCTGTTAGAAAAAAGAAAAGAAAAAAAGAAATTGGTCTGGAATCCATCACAGCTTACTTTAGAATTTCACTTTTTCTTTATAGCTTTCACTCACATAAAATATGCTTTCATATATTAACAAAGGGAGTTTAATTACTTGGGCTTGCTTTTAAGTCCAAGTCCAAGTCCTGCTCCCACACCCAGCCACCCGCTAGCCCACAGTCCTACCAAACACTTCCTGAACGGATCTCTCTCAGTACTTTTCCACTAAAGCCTGACTCACTATTGCACTGCGCCTGAACCCGGATACCCCTACTCAGGGCTCGCTTATCCAAACATAACCCAAGAAATTTACATTGGTTAGCTATGTACCAAATTCCATACGTCTCAACACAGTGAGTGTGGCCAGCTGTTCTGTTCTTTGACAAAGCATATGCATCGCTATTTAGAAAACTATTTTCCTTTATTTGACTTTATGGGACAGATCTAGCTAGCTTTGCACTCTACCACTGTTGCAATGGACTAGCAACCGCAGCTAGTATTTTGTATTCATTTCACTTTTTTCACTTCTGAGTGCACTGGCTCATTGAGGCTAACCAACACATTTTTTTACTGCCCTATATTTTTTGTTAGATGGCTATTCTTGAATATACAGTATGTGTATAGCATAAACACATGTTATACTGACTATACTCTTGTCACATTCTTTGTAAATACCAAACACAAAGCTGGCACCTGTTGTATCTTCTGTCTCAAACTCAAAAACCATGAATCCCACTAATGTCCTTGCAAAGCCTAACCCTATAGGTCCCTACAACCTTCCCTCATCCCAACACTTATTTAAATCTCTTGTTTAGCCCAAAAGTGTGTCGGAAATCACTGGACAGCCCTCAGTTAGTGGCATATGTTGTACTTCAATATACGTTCAAATTTCTCAGCTTTACTTAGGGTGACCTGAGCACATGGATTTAACTTTAAGTTGTTCAGCGTTTTCTGTAACCCACAGATAGAAGCGCGACTGATACTATTTTTTTCTATTCCTCTGCCTCTGACCACTCTATGAAGTTGTGTCTTTGTGAACCTGCTGGTTTACTAGGTATATCCTGCATGCCTGCCTGAGATCAATGTCACCTTTCAGAGACTTTGGACACAAGGCAGAACTGGGAAGTGACTGCTACAAAGGGCTTCATTGAGGAACAGACCTTTCCCCCGTACTGACCTAAATCCACACATACTCCCCCCTACTCCCTCCCCTATGAGCAGCTACTCAGACATTCAGCCTTCAAGTGGACGTGCACCCAGTCAGGTTGTTGATGTGTTTGAGGTAAATTCCACATGGTACAGAATAGATAGCAGCCTGTATAGTCATGCATCTTATTTCACTCATTCCTAGTAGGAGTCATGGATAATGAAGCATGTCCTAGCAACTATGGGTCTTAGGTGGGGTGCACAGTGCTGTGGACACTGAGACATATACATTGAACTTTTACATGCATTTACATTATGCAATGTACCAGAAAAAACAGGCAGAATCCACAGGTTGTGGCCGGTCTGAGAGTTGAACCGATGACCTCCACTGAGAAGAGCTCACTCAGCAATATGGGCTTTCTAGTCTTCATATTAATCTGATTTCTTGTTTTGCTGTTTCTGCACAGCTACTCCTGGGATGCGTCACTTATTTCTCCCTTTAAAGCTAGCTACATTCTACATGTGTCGTCAACTTTTCTTCAAGTGATTTCATCAGCCCCCCCCCCCCCCACCACCACCACCTGTACAACCCATGTACATGTTTACTCATGGCCCCCAAGGTAAACTGAACTACATTCGCACTTAATGTACATCATAACACCACGCCCACCCCACTTCTACACGTCCTTACAGAAACACAGTGTTCCAGTCATGATTGTTTCTACATCTGATATGTTCACTGGAGAAAAACCTGAGAGACTTGGATCACCGGTGCTGAAAAGGCATGACACAATCGTAGTATGTGTAGCTGTGAGTGATCACTTCCAGATATAACACAATGCCATTAATCAAAAGCCTTTTTTATTTTGTGTTTTATTTTATTTTGACAATAAGTTAAACAGCTTTATCTGGTGCATATCAAAAACCATTCACACACATACAAGAAAAACATGGCAGAAATACTTTAAGAAATGTTGTGGTCAAGCAGAGAATTGAACTTCATTTTGCACATAGTTTTAAGCGTGAAAAAGTACAGAAATAGTCAATGTTTTTAGTCACAAATGAAACTGTCCAGGGCAGAAAGACATGGTCCAGCAAACAACAGCTTTAAAGCAGAACAACAGAAGGCAGCACCAGTAGCAGATTCTACAGTACCAAAAGGTTCAGTGACTTTTTCCTGAAAGACCAATAGATACAAAACACTGTGTGAGTGCTAGCAGGCAAGAAACACTAGCTTATAATGTTACCAGTGTGTGTTACAGACTTCCAGACTTGATGGTAATATCCAACAATAAAATAGTTGCCTTCTCTTCACACGTTTTGTGTATCTTTAGCATGATTTTGTCACTTCCCTTTCAATTTTTCACTCTGTTTGACAGAGATTTTTCAATTATTTATTCTTTTAAAGCATTAGCTTTAAAATGTAGTAGCTCAAATAAAGAAACAAAAACAACAAAGACTATCTCAGTAAAAAGACTTAGGGGTCGATAAAGGACACTGCGATGTAGCGAGTTCCTTTGGTGGTGGGCAGGCCTTCGTGTAGGTGGGTCAAACGTCCTGGGTGCATGAAGCTCCAACCTTTCCTGGGGGACTCGATGGAACAGTTGTATCTATGGAAACGACAACCACCACCCTAAGGGACAAGAAATGATACATGAAAAATGGGTTTTATAGTATTGCCGCCCTTTATAGTGACTGTGCTGAGGTTTTTTTTCTGTAAGTAGTGGTATCTTACCTGAAAGTCTGTATTTTTGTGGTTGAGGGCGATGTTGATGGTGAAGGTGGAGGAGTCGTGGTGTGGTCTAAGATATGCCTGCCTCTCCGGGGTGTACTTCACCACAAAGTTCATCACAGCATATCCCTGCCACACAACAGGCATTTATCATGATAGCTGACAGTACCGAAAGCCAATGCTGTCTAACTAACCCCATCTACTTACCTTAGTGTAGTAGCCAGAGAAAACCTTTAGTGTGACTGGTGAGATGTACTCTCGAAGGAAGTGCAGCCACTCTTTTTCATAACCTATTTGTTTCATGTGAATATCGTCCGTCGGTACAGTCTCATAACCACCAGAAATTCGTTTGTCCTGGAACAGTGAAGAAAACACGCACATCATGATTACAATGGAACAAATTACCCACCATTCTCTATGTGTGTAAAAGCAGTTTTCTAAGTAACAAGAGTGAGGAGTCTGGTTGTATTCAAACCACTGGGACATGAGGCTTAATGATCCATGCAGCTCAGACTTTTCCCAAATGCACTCGTTCATCTTTCCGGGAAAAACTTAAGACACATTAATTACCATCTTCAAACTACACGAAAACTGTTGCACAAATTACACTGTGAATATTATAGAGATATTAGGGACGCTATGTGAATGAACTGAAAAACTCTTATAAAGAACAGAGAAATAGTAACTTAAGAGGAATTATCTTAAAAATGCTTTGTGAGCCCTTTAACATTGCATAGTGAAGTATTGCTACAAAAATAAACACTGAGGAAAACTGAATGCCAAGTGCTGATTGAAGTGCTTTGCTCATTGACCTTTCTCAGGACTGACCTGGTGTTTGCCTCCTGACCATGAGCCATAATGCTCCATCTCCTCCACCATTTCATCACAAGCCTTCTCTGTTAGAACCGGGAACCAGAATACATCTGGACAAGGCTGCAATACATCCAAACACAAAGAGACCACAGAGGATTCAAACATTCTGCATCTGGAGCTACACCAAATGTAATGTCACAATCAACAAAGGAACCTTATAATGCCAACTTTCAAGAATTTTGCTAAAGCATACCTTTAGTTGCATTTTGCTTCATTCGGGGAACTATACACTGACCGTCTCAGTCAGTGCTCAGATTTACCTTTACTTTCCATTGTAAAATATTTAATTCAGTAAATATTTTTTTATTTGTAAAAAGCTAATCTAGTGGTGTCCAAACTGTATTCAAAAATAATCAAAAATAGGCATGATTATAATAGGGCTCACCTCTTCCATGTAATTGTCTGTAAAAATCTGTGTGTAATTCTGGTGAATGTACTTCTCCTTCCAGTCCTGCAGTGAATAGAGAAAGTGTTTGGGATTAGTTGTCATATTTTGTTTGCTGACCTGCATACCTCACATAGTTAATCCCCTCTCCCACATCACAAGTCTGAGCAGCCAACTCCAGCCCAAACTGATCCACAACTAATCTTATCACTCCTAAGTCATTATTTCAGAACCATCTGTAATTCCTCAATTAAGGCTAATAACATTTACAGGTGACTGCTGTTCATTTCTGCCATACAGAAATAATTGTGTCTTTATTTCACAATGGAGTAGAATAATGAGAAGTGCATAATGACTTACCACTGGGTTTTCGAATATCTGCCACAAGTCATTGTTATAATGAGAAATGTTATAATTGGCTGTGGAGATTAGCCTCCCGAAGTCATGACGGTTTGTTATGTACATGAAGACTCCCTGCGGCAAATGGGAAAATAGCTGAAGTCAGTTTCATGGAAAAGTTGTAAGACATGCCATAACAGGTTTTTCAGTAATAGATCTATACACATCATCTGAATATATGCAGAGATACCGTATAATGTAAGGCAGGTCCTAATTCTGTACATTCATCAAAAGTTAGATTTAAACTTCCTAAAACAGGTATAATTGCAGAGAGGTGCTCAACACAATCAAATGTTTGATTGGATAAAACCAAGTGCCATATAAATAATCCAGGATTATTTATGTGTGGTGGTAGTGGAGGGCTGCAGGGGCTTTTTGGCTGGGGATAGTGAGATGATAGGAGGGGAAAGAAAATAGTTGGAGTCAATGTGAATCAAGGCTACTTCTATATATAATCTAAATATGAGTGAAGCAGGATTTGGACGTGCTATCAGACTAGGCTTTCTATAAGACCACAAATTATAAATGGGGTAAGATTTTGCAATAAATAATACAGTATAAATAATTATGGAAGAATTGGCTGGACGTTTTACAGCTGGAGCCTAGTCTGAGATCAGTCTTTATGTATGGTGAGCAGTTGTGTTGAGAGGGCTCGCAGTTTGAGGTAAAGCATCAGGTCAGATCAAATGGATGGACTCTACTTCTCCTTAAAGAAAAACAACAGGTGTTTTCTCTTAAGTTTTTTTGGATGCTAACCAGGCATTGTCAGATGTTCTTATCAGCAACACATTTTTTAATAAATAAAACTTTTCAAGATAATATATTATTTTCCTTTTGCACATAAAAGATTCTAATAAATATGAAAACTGCTATATGTGTTAAGTCACTGTTTCCAAAGCAGAATAATCAAAACAAATGGAAACCTTGGGGGGCCTGAGCATATGGAATGATTCCGGAGAAGGGGAGTCTTTTTCTCTGTGACTGGTCTAAAATAAAGGAGAAGCATTATGTCAATATGATAACAACATGGATTGCATCAAAGACACAGTGACAGTTGAGGTACATGTGTCACATACACAGCAATGGAGGAAATGATACTGAATACGCCTGCATGGTAAAGGAGCAAGGGTCCCTCTGAAGCTGATGTTTTTGTGTGTTAATATTACAATAGTCAGTGGGAAAGGTAAGACAATACAAAAGTGAAGCAAATGGATTAGGATAGCAGTTGGCGAGTGTGAAAGGTAGTGTTAGTAAAAGTAAATCTTTACAAATGATACTAAACTAAACACACATTATTTGTCAGTCAGGCATTGTAACTGTGTGCGGTTTCTGGTCACATGACAAATAGGACAGGAAAATGGTGATGGATGTAGAGGTTTAAGGCGTGTTGAAGCTCGAAGGCACTTCAGAGACCTCCATAAACAAGGTAAAACATGCTTTGGTGACAGACAGAAGACATTTCAAACCACATATACATTACACATTATACTTGCCAGTGTTGTTTACTGCAGTGTTTAATTTATCAAGGTTATAATAATAATGACACATCATTTTTATACAGCACTTTTCTCAAGACTCAAAGATGCTTTACAATTACATTATTCATTCACTCCACAGTCACACCCGGTGGGGGTAAGCTACTTGGAGCACACTGACAGAGGCGTGGCTGCCATTCTGCGCCTACGGCCCCTCCGACCACCACCAATCACACCACCACATTCATTCAAAGGCAATGTGGGTTAAGTGTCTTGCCCAGGGACACAACAACAGTTTATGCTCAGGCAGGGATTCAAAACGGCGACCTTCTGGTTGCAGCCTTTCGAATCTTTTTCCAGATGAGTTACTCTTATTGTAGCTCCTCTGTGTCTTTACAAGTACATTATTAAAAATCTAACTATAATAAATAACTAGAAACAAAAAGACTTTGACCCATCAAATTTCCTGGATGATTTGGCATTCTTACCAGCTCTCTGGCATTTCTGCAGAAAGCCATGTCCGGGTCCAGTTTCTCTAACACAAAGCAGTTCCTCTCCTTCAGTTCATTCCTCAATGTAGTGCCCTTGACAAGGTAGACATGGGCCATAAAAGGAATGTTCCACACACCCCTAGAAACAACAAATGGGGAGAAACTTAATTAGAATGTGCATTCTTGGGATACATGAGGAACTAAAGTTGAGTAATTCAGTAAAGTATTAGTGCTTTTAAAAGTATTATTTCATGAACTATTTGATGATTTGCCCTGGGGCAGTCTGAGTTTGTGCCTACGGCCCCTCCGACCACCACCAAACACTAATCACACAACCACATTCATTCAAAGGCAATGTGGGTTAAGTGTCTTGCCCAGGGACTCAACAACAGTACTCGGGTGGGGACTTGAACTGGTGACCCTCTGGTTGCAGTTATGGGAGTTATGGGAGACACTGTTATTTTATATGTTATTTATATTTACCATCTTATTGTAAATTTTCCCTTTGAACTTAATGCTTGCTCTTTTCTTTTCAGATGAGAAGCTTGGACCTTCTCTACGGTCTTTGGTGAACTTCTGCTGTCGCCAAAAGGTCTGTGTTGTTCTCAAATACCTTTTTTAAACTTAAAGTAGACCCTTGACTTTCCACAGATTCATGGAAGATTAAACATAGGTTTCCTCTGTGGCAAGTCAACATATATCCCTCAGTTGTACAGGGCTCATTTCACATTATTTTTAAATACAGCAAATGTTTAAGCTATGCCCAAGATTTATTCAATGCTTTGATGTTTTTTGAAAACTGCACATGTCAGATGGTCTATAAACATATAGTTTAAAATGTATGCTTTTTAATGGGGCGTATATGTGGGCTATTCATGATTACAACCCCACTGTTAAAGCTGGGCAATGTGACCTCAAATGTTCTATCACTGTACTTTTTATATTTTAACAGAATACAATATATATTTCCTTTTTATAAACAATATACAATGCAATCAGTCAATGTCAAATTTATATATAGTCACATTCTCCAAAAGGTCATTGTCAAGACCAACACAAAATAACATAACATAACACAAAGTGGTTGTTGTATTATAATCCTTCCGCCAGTATCACGGGGAATTGAAAATTCAATTCAAACAAGAAAATGTATAGCATATTGCCCAGGCTTTACCCACTGATTTAACGCTTACATGCAGATAAGTGAACCCTAACAAAACGCACAACCATACATATTCAAGTGTGGTATTGTCGCCGTGGTAACTTACACACGTTTCCTTTGCACGATGTCGACATAATCTTCGGAGCGGGCATAATAACCGTCCAGACTCAGGGCTCCCCAGAAGTTGGACCACAGCTTGCCGTGACGAGTGATAAGGGGGGCAATTATTTTTCTGTGGAGGAGAAGGCAGAATGGTGGAGAGATGGTAATTCTGTCAGAGCTGATAAAACTCACAGCGATATCTCACAGACAGCTAACCACCTAATGTACTGGGATCCTGAAAAAAAACCTCAGTGTTATGTGTTTGCAAGATCAACCTAACATACCATGAAGCAAAACCATATATCAAACGAGACTAGGGTTGGATTAACTTCTCTTCCAAATGTGGGTAGATCTTTATTTATGTAATAGCACCGCCACTTTGTCTGTGTTTTATCTAGTTTAGGCAAAACCTTTGGCCGCTGTGCTTAAAAATAAATAATATCTTCTAGAAACTTCTCACTCTTAAAGAAAAAAATATTTGCCATTAACAGAAATTTATTGGGCCCATATTATTTTACAAGCAAATATTTACACCTATATATATATACGTATATGCAAATCAATGTTGGTATGTCATTCTCAGTTTATCAAATACCACTTATGAAAAAATAGCTAATTGTGGCAAATGAAGAAATGACTTGTAACTTTTCAAGAAATCTTGCCCCAATGCCCGGTGAACAAAGCAACATTTGTTTGGCTGAACCTAAACCGTGGAACGATCTGCCTCATCATGTCAGAACAGCCCCCACACTGGAGTGTTTTTATTTTTATTCCTTATCTTTTAACTCAGTTTGAGTTTTGTGGTCCTCTGTGTCTCTTTTTTTACAGTATCTATTTGGTTTTTACTAGTTTTTATACTTTTTAAAGAGTGGTTATTCTAGCTAAGAGGAGTATTATGTATTTTTTTTAGGGATGAACCGATATGAAATTTCTTGGCCGATGCCGATATTTCAATTACCAATTTGGACCATTATCGGATACTTTGTAACTAAGTATCAGGAGGCCATTTTTCTCAAAACTAAGATATCAGCATATAAATAACTGCTTTAAATGTATTTATTAATCCATAAAGATTTTTTTGTTACATTTTGTTAGACATTTCCAATGTTCTTTTATTTCTCTGGCAGTTTCTAACCCTAAATATTGAAAATGATCTTTTAAGAACAACAGATTAACATCATCCATCTGTACAGGCCGATAATGATATTAGTTAAAATGGTCAATATCGGCCGATACCGATGTTGAGCCGATATATCTGTGCATCACAAATTTATTGTGTTTTATACATTTTATTTTTTATTTTTTCCCCGTGCAAGTATGATAGCCTTGAGTTTGTAAAAGGCGCTATAGAAATAAAGTGGATTGAATTTAATGCAAAGATCAGTTTTGGATCAAAGTCAAATAAGTACATCTTGCATTAGCATTAGCTTTGCATACAGTATAAACCATAATTATCATGTGGCCATGCAATCTATAAGAGTGTATCCTGTATGCTTCATATCAAAAGAACCTTCCAGAATTCCATATGATAAATGACACAGAGGTTCATGATGCAAAGTTGTCTAAATGTAGGCATTACGCTTCGACTGTCTCTACGCCAACGGAAAATTCCCATGCACTCTTTAAATATCCCAGAAGGCTTTGCATGCCTTGAACAGGTCACACAATACTATGCCACAGCCACATTGACATCTAGTTTTATGGCTTTTCCCAGTCATGCAGAATGAAATAAAAGCTTTGCATGTTTGTTTTTTGTGCAACGCTAACTGGCATTTCAGGGTGATGAGGGCAGTAGATGGTTTCAGTGTTTTCCATGTGGCGGGGTAAAAGAACAGGAAAACCATAGCGGGGTATTTTTAAACGTTTATTCTTCCCGCTGTAATGTTCCTGTGGTTTCGCCACTTGGGAAATAAACTCGTCAGATCAACAACTGGTGCAGAGGATTTGCTACTGTCCAAGAGTGTAAGTGTAATCTCGAGGGGGTCAAAGGGGACATGGGCATCCCAATCTGACAGGAGTCAATATACAGTAGGGTATAATTTCTCTAGCCTCTGCTGAGTAAATGGAAATTGTTCTAAAAAATCATAGGAGACAAACATTTTACTAAAGAGGAACATTTATATTTGCAAAACTGGCTAATAATGTAATTGTAATATTAGTTTCTCAATGACTTGTCACATCAGTTAAGAAGGTCGTAGGTAAGATCTGTCCTGGTACTGTCTTTTTTACCTGTTTTGTTCAATAAGCAGCTTCAGTGTCTGTCTGTTGGTGAGCATCACGTCTGCGTCTATGCTGAAGTAGTAGTCGCAAGTGTTGTCCTGACGGCAAAGATCCCTAAAGGAGAAAAGTGCAAACACACAAGGCAAAGAGAAAGTAATTATCACTCAAATTGGGGGTGATTACAAGTCATTGGAGTTCTTTAAATAATGACAGCCACGGATTCAAATTGATCAGATCCTAAATATAAGATGTCAGGGCTAAATTGCAGAGTGGTGGACTATCTTTAAGCTTGGAGAGGATAAAGTGATTTCACCAAGATTAGAGGCTGCTAATAAACCGTCATTATAGACTGCTTGTGACCCATGCTTTTAAACACGACATGCTCTTGATAGGGTCTGTGTAATGAGGGCACGCATATTGAATTATTGCCCTGACAACAGTCTGTAAGTGAAGTCTGAGGAGTGAGTGGATGCACATATGTGCATGATATAAAAGTTAACACCTGTGAGACTGCACTCTGCAATGTTAGAGGGATGAATGTTATATTGACAATTGGAGCACACAATATTACAAAAACATTTAATAGTCTCTAACTATGTTGAACCAAATCCTAAACCAGGACTATAGTGATCATGAAGCTCTAGGCACCTCAAAGGTAAAGCTCAATCAGATAGAAGATTAACATTGAAATACACATGTGATAACTATACTATAATATAAGTCAACACATAAAGAATTAGTTGTGACTTGTATTTCATTGTGCCTAAAGATATTATTATTAGATTATAAGGACCAGTGTGAAACCAACCGAGAGATGTAATGTTATGAAAGAGCCCACACATACATGCCCATGTTCCTGGCTTCTCCCTGGCTCAGATTCTCCTCTGGTCCCACAACCTTGAAAGTATTGAACACATTCTTGTTCTCCTCCCAGAATCTCTGGATATGCTTCTCATGGTAAACCTCCTGAAAAATAGCCCAGCAGTTAAGGGATTAGAAGTTAAGAGCTATGTAGAAAATGTTGCAGCTGTAGTTGTGGAGCCACTCACATTGTTGTGTATGAAAAGTCTGAGTTTGTCCTTTGGGTAATCTAGGGTTAACAATCGGTGGAAGAACTCGGGGAGGAAAGGCGTAGGCTGCTCAATGAACACCCCGACCAGCACAATTGGTAACTCCTGTTTAAAACAAATTAGATCTATGTCAAACATTGGCTCAGAGAACTGGAATGTGTTTAACATTAGTCATGGATGTCTTTGACATTTTGAGTTACATACAAGCACACAATGAAGAGATACATATGGTTCCATTCAATAGGCCATAAAATTATGTCTTAACTTGTTGGGCCTCACTTAGAGGGGAAAGAAAGGAAGGCAGAATGTTGGTGGACACTGGAGAAGGCACCTTTTTCCCATGACTGCTACAACCCACACAGTTCTGTCTGGAGCCTTGATGGCCAGTTCACAATAAAGTCTTGGGCCATGGATAAAAAACAGCCAAGCACAACTGTCTAATTTGCAAGTTCCGCAATGACTGGTTTTGGCACCAGGGAAACTATATCATGCCAGTGTGAATGAGGCATACACTGGGCATTTTGAAAATTAGAATTGACCATTTTATTAATACTTACTGAAGACATTGTGAAGTGAATTTGGTCTTAAGCCTGTACCATCAACATAATCTTAGAAAAGACAAGACAAACACCGGTACTGACTTGAGCTAACCACCTTAAAACCTTGGATAAGTGGCACATACAGAGTCATACAGTGCCCTTCACAGACTTTCAGAGATGTCTTTGTCCCACTAGGTTTGAATTGAACTTGCTCCAGCTATTGAGGCTTAATGAATTATGCAGTGATTACAGTGGAGTTTAAACAACACACACACACGCACACACCAGAGTCATAATGAGGTTAACATTCAGAGCAGTCAGTAAAATAAATAAATATTCACTGTTTCTTCATTTTTTTTAGGAGAAACTCTGTCTCGTGAGTTGCTTGACAGCTGTAGCCACACAAACAGAGACATTTCCTAAAGCCTGGCATTCCTGCTGTGACGCTATACATTGCCAAGGTTGGCTGAACTCTGACAAATTTTCAGTGCAACCACTCTAAGTTACTGTTGTGGACAAAACTCATACTGAGAAGGCCACTAAAAACCATTCCAGTACACAGTGACACCCCTTTAAATGAAGCCTTGTGAAAACCCCCAAAGCCATATCCTGCACCACTGCAGTGCCCGGCTTCCTTTTCCCTGGGTCCTGTCCCTGGCACTTCTTTCAAAAGGATCCAACAGGACCAACAGGCAAACAGTCTGTTTGTACTGGAAAGGGAGTGTACTTCACTAAGTCCTGGTTATCTGCAGAAACTGGACAACACTCATGTGCTATTCATTCTGTCTAGACTCTGGTCACTGATAAAGGGTTATGTTAGATTTTTCTCTGTAGCAGACAAGTGTGACTAAAGTCAACTGAGATTTACTCATGGGATAGCAAGAACACACTTACTTTTAACTCTGACAAGTCCACATTGTTATCATTACAGTGGCTGCAGCCCTGTTCATAGTTCCAGGCATTGGGGACATAGTTGCCCAAGTAGTTCAAGTACACCTGTAAGGATAGGAGGAGATCCAAATGTTGTTATGTGTGTGAAAACAGTAGACCTGTCTTACATTATACAACTGTTTTCACATCTGCAGAGCATTCACCTCTGGCTGTTTCTCTTGTTACAGATTTTAAAGGGAAGTGGGGACACAGGTGCCAAAACAACAGCACCTAGACCTGAGAAGAAATGGTCTATGGTCTAGATGAACTCTTGAGTGGTTTAATGATGTATGGAATAGGTGAAACATGATCACATCTGGAGAAATTACCAGGTGCACTCTGCATGTTAAAGTACAGAGCCTGTGTATTCTTAACGTGTTACTATGGTACATTGACCTCCATGGAGATTTATTTTATCCGTCAACCCCAAAGGGATAGCTTCAAGTTTCACACAAGCAGGTTTAACCACAAATGGATCTAATGTTGTTACGGCTTATATAAAATGATTTAGTATGTTATTTTTTCATTACCAACACTCACAGACACATTCAGATGATGGCAGAGAAGGAACTAACGGATATGACCTCACATGCCTCGTGTGTTACGAGTTTATTACACAGACCCTAATGCTGAAGTAAGAATAAGGACTTATTTTTGTTTCTTTTTGTTGGAGTTAATGGCAACAGAACAAAGAAGAACATTGCATAGGGGGTTTTCCTTTTTCTATGTAAATGAATCATTATGGTAGATTCTAAAGCTGATGATATGGAATTCTAAATGCTAAAAGGTAACAGGTAATGTTTAATAATTCACTATAATGGTTGAACAGTTGTAAAGTATACAGAGAGGCTAGACTGTATGGCGTAAACTAATTTTCTCACTCACTTTGGTGTTTCCGTTGCCATGGACGACCACTGGTAGAGAGTCATAAACTGTGTTCCTGACTCGAACGCGGTCTGTGCCAAACTTCAGAAGCACTTCATCTGCCGAAAGAGGAACATCAAACATTTACAGTGGGTTTTGATCATTGACAAGAGCATAGTTTCCAAACTTAAGAATAAATTGAATACATTTTGTACAAAGGAAAAATACAATGGTAATATTAATTTAGCTGTAAAATCCATTAAACGCCCAAGCTTTCATTAGTCTTGATGAAAAAGGTCAGGGGACACAATTCAAACAGCTTACTTTAAATGTTATTTCTTACCAACGGCTCCATTCAAGTTCTGGAAAATCTGGCACTTGTGATCCAAAGTCATGTTGAGATTTAGCTGGAAAGACAAAATGATGAAAATGCTGAAGAATCTTCGCTCAATCAAGATGAACTCCTTAGCTGTTTAACTTACTCGTTGCAATGGATCCAGGTACATCTTTGTGTAGAAAAGCTGGTCGTCGTCGTTGTCGTGGAGGCTCCACTGGGAGACCATTCTGTTAATGTACGGGGCATAGCCAATTATACCTACGAGCAATAAAGAGTGTCAAATGTACATCCAGCTGTTAAGTATATAGTTAAACGTTTACAAGGTTCTACTGGGCTGGCAGACTGCTAGTGTCGATTACGTTTGTTGGCTCTTTTGTCTAAAAAAATAGTGTGATTTTTGGCATTGGTCCCATCCACACAAATAGTGGGCTTAGACTGTCTCCATCTACTGCTTAGAAATAGTCTGGTGAGGAGTAAAATGGCCAATAAAAAGCAGTAATCTCAAGGTCATTAATGCAGCTGTGCACACTGTAAAACCTGACCTGAAACTAGGAAACTGCTTTAAAAATACTAAACTTCAAATCAAAAGTTCAAACTCCAATATTAGTAATATCTTTTTTTTCTACTTTTGAGAATTAACTTTTGTTTGCAAAATCTGTCTTGTTTCTTCTGCATATTTTGGTTAGGGGTTGAGTTGTGTTGTGTTGTGGGACTATGCCAGCAACTATGGGCCTTACATGTGCGGTACACTCAGGTCAATGACCATTCACACATTCACATTCATTCCCTGGGGGCAGTTTTTGACACCTTCCATCAAAGCCCCTAATATAAACCTAGTAAAGTGAACTAGTCCGATGTTACAGTGGCGTTCTAGCTGAGCTTTTGTAACTCTGTCCAACTCTCTCAAACTCTTTTCGACTGTAGTTCATTCTCATGCAAAAGTCTACTCCGGTTTCCCGTTTTTTTTTCTCCTCCAACCACAGCGGCTGATTGCAGGGTTCAACCATGTTGTTGGTGTGCACTGCTTTGCATCCCATCATTTACAAAAAGGCCTCAGACACTGTAAACAAGTCAATGGATAGACATGACATAATCCAATTGGCAGCACCGGGATACTGTTTAAAGAGCATCGTGTTATTTTATGTAGTTTTTTATCGTCGGTAGCATCCCCGCAAATAAGTGCTTTGACACAAGTTCTGTTAAGTGCATGATCTAGGGCAGTGGTTCACAAAGTTATTAATCACTCAACATCACAGTTTCAGCTCAGAAAATATGGTTTTGATGACTAAGAGTAGGTCTAAACCAAGAAACACAGTATGCCAGTATATATTAGTATATAAATGCAGAACAAAAGAGGACTAACTTCTACTACCACTGATAGAAGACTGAAGAAACGTGCCTTTTGCTTGTGCTCTAAGAAATTATTTGATAAGCCATTGCAGAGGAGAAACCTTTTGACATAGTATATATTCTATAGTCATACACAGTTAGCACTATATTACCCGTATCCTTTCCCAACATAGCACCCTCTGTTGGACAAGCAGCCAGTTGCCATAAAGTAAATCCCAATGGTCACTTGGGCGGTAACCGTATAAACACAAACAAAACCTGCAATTTTATACAAACTGTGGCACACTCCGGAGGCCAAGACAAATCTGCATGTCAAGTTGATGACAATGACAGCTAAAATGGTCTCTAATCAGAATGAGAAAGCCTGGCTACTATATGGGAGGTCAAACCAAGCTGATGACCACAAGGAAGGCAGTAATTCAGTGTTCAAGACTGGAAAGATAAACTAGCTATGCTATTTGGAGCAGGATCTTAGCATACCATGAGCATGCTTTCTTTGTGTATGGAATTGAAGCACATTTTCAAGGTATTTTTTGTAATAACATCATCAGTGGGCATTTCGCTTAGTTTTATATTGCTTTTTGTTCATTTGAATCACAAAAGAAACACAAAGCTAACATTACTGTGAGTAATCTGTGAGTATGTGAGCATGCTTTGACGAATTGTGTCCAAAAACAGCCCCACTGTCCTTAATCTGGACAAGAAATGAATGCGAGAGCTAGTTTACAGAATGAATTAATACAAGAAATAAATATTAGAAGACATGATATTAGCAGACTTGGGTGGTTTTCTATTTTTAAGGCCACTCCACAGTCTGCAGCTGGACATTAGGATTGCTCCATGGCTCCTTGGCTGCTGTGGTTAAGCCCTGTTTAGCTTCCTTTTACTGATGGTGGTCTGTAACTCCTCACTCTGCACACAGAGTGGAATGCAGAAACCCTTGGCTGTTGACTAGGTTACACAAATAGGCCTCAAAACAAAACACTGATTAATATAAATTACCCTACATGCTCAAAAGGACACTTGATCATTATAACTACTTTAGTCAGAGAGAGAATACCCTCCTCTTGTGAAAAGAAATCAAAAAGTTTCTTTGTAAAGTCTCACCTCCCGAGTTAAGATAGCGTTTGCCACTGCGTATTGAAGGATACTTGTCGGCCAGTCTTTTATCGGGCCACACCAGTCCTTCTGCAGCAAAAACAACTTTGTGGTTTAGTTGCTGGAACTTCCTGAGAATTTCTTCAGGTCCTCCAGCGAAGATAAGATCATAGCTGAAAGGAAGAAACGGAAGATCATTAACTTTTTTAATTTAGGGTCAACACTACAACTGCAACACAGAATCTGTCTGAACTTCCATAAGATGGATGTACTCAAAGTAAACTGTGGATATGCTTTAGAATCAACACTGGGGTTATGAAAACACAGTAGGCCTAAACCCTGATGTTAACCCATGTTTCTAGTTAATGACTCAAAATCCCAAGAATCGTGTATTAACCTATTTTTTCTGCGCATACTGGTCTAAAATGGATAAACTCATTATATTGTAGCATACCCCATCTTATAGGAAAGGACACTTTAGGCTCAAGAGACCAAGGGCAATAATTCAGCTGAGAAATCTGATACTGTCCTCTGTACTGTATTAACATGTGGTGGGCACATGTTCCCACAAGCAGGCTTTGTCACCACTCATCTCATCAATCACTGCTGCTGATGCAATGTGTGGCGTACACTATACACTATAAAATAAATGGAGGTTTGGGACAAAAAGAAGTTAAGATGATCAATGAAAGTAAACTGACCATATTTAATGATCAGATTCTTTTACTTTACAGGAACTCTTGCACTGTGTTTCTTCACTCGGAATCAAGGTGCTATTTAAGGTGTAAATTGGTTATTATAATAATATGTAATCTTTGTTGCTACTCAAGTAAATTGCATAAAATTTACAACCATCTTTACTAAGCTTAAATCATTTCCTCTAAAAGAACAGAAATCAATACTTTTCAAGGGAGTGTCTTTGTTACAGAGCAATTAAGCGCCGATCACTGCAGTCACCGAGTTCACTAAGTATTATTATATCGACGATATTATGGAATCACGGCAGTGTTCGTCCGCGTCCGCAGATCCTAGCTGTGAACGCGATAACTCAAAAACGAATTGCCGGATCAGTTTCAACATTTGCCCACAGGTACATACCTGTATCGATTTGGGTACTTCTTCGATGAATATTAATTAAGTAATGAATTAATAACGGGCCAAAACTGTGAACACAATAACTCAAAAAGTCTTTGCTGGATCTTTTTCAACTGTTGCACACAGGTACATATCATGAAGATGCAGAACTGGATTGAGTTTGG
>JAVQKC010120925.1:0-14089 GCA_036025475.1 Philypnodon macrostomus
CTAGTTGAGTATCCTGGAGCAGCGTCGAGTGTGACTGGTCAAGCCGATGCGAGAGTGGCAGTCCTTCCCACACCGGATGCACAGGAACTCAGATGCTGTACCCAGGCGGCAGGCCCCCACTCTCCACGTCAGGCCGATACACATGGCTCCAACGCCGTCGCAGGAGTTGACGGAAAGAAGCTGCATGCATCAAACACACCGTCTTAGGGACTCCAGCTCCGGATTTTTTCAGGTTTACTCCTTAGCCTTTCTACTTCCCAGTGATATCTGCAAGGCAGCAGAGCATTTATCCCACAGCTGGGGCTCAGTTGCTGGATGCTTAAGGTGTGTCCTTGGGCCCAGGGACACCAGGGCTCTCCAGCGATCCTTGGCGAGGGTTTGGAATCAGAGTTTCCGTCTCTTAGACTGGCTGCCTACACAGGCTAACAAGCCCAGTCTGCCCGCTCAGATATACCGCCGAGCACCACAGCAGGCTCTGTGAGAACGGGGGCACCACGAGAAGGTGCTGCTGTGGACACAATGTAGGAGAAGCCATATGCTAGTGGCCTCCTGCCTAACAGGTCAGACAGTGGTCCCGCGGCAATCACTACACCTGGGAAGGAGAGGCTGTGTGTTACACATCACTTACCTTTAGTGAGCGGGACGCCTGGTCCAGACCTCACAATATATATATAATTCAGAAACCTGGGACTCTGTGGGGCCTAAAAACAGTCTACCAATAATAGACACGGTACCTTGTCTATTATTTGAGATAGCTCCGTCTGTTATTGGTTAGCCTGCTGTGTATGAAGAGTCTATGAATAGGAGAAAGGACTAAAAGTAGATTTTTTTGTTGTATTTAGAGATGCTGATGCTAATCGCAATTAGCATTGATGCTAACAGTGCTAATCGGGTTCTAAAAGTTACACTAATAGTACACAGTGGTCTTTATTATGTTAAAGGCTGCTTTATTGTTAAGTGAGACATTGGCAGATGGTAGTTTCTGCAGTTGCAAACAACTTCTGTAATACCTTTAATGCAGTAAACTCATTTCTAGACTAAAGGGTAGTCTAGAAATGACTACCTCATTTTAGTCTATTTTAATGTTACTAGAATCCATATATTTTCTATGGTTGTACTTGGTGTGAAGTGTTTGAGAACCACTAGACCATCTCTACTATGCATAGGTAAGCCCAGAGAAAAAGCTGACATATAGCGCTGCAGCAGTAATGGCTGTGCTTTTGAAGAGGATCTTTATGGAATAATGTGGAATCACTTCACACTTAGACCAGGATCTTTGTGTCTGCCTCACAATCAATGATGGAGACACTCAGTTGTGGCAGCCATACTGAATACAGACTATAAATAGCACTGACCAAATGTGTAAGAATGTGTAGTAGTAATGTAGCCTACAGTTTATTCAATGGGCCTTTGAATCGTATACTTGAGAACAGTCATATGTTGAAAATAGAAGCATATATGTTATATTGCTACTAACAAATTAGTAATATTCAATTGTATTAGACATTTTTTGCGTCTGATTGTTACTAACGTGTTCAGGAAAGCTATTCAACTTTTGAAGAATGAATGTTTTAATGAAAACGTGAGCCCGAGTCTGTCTCTGTGTTCTAATATAGACGCTGAGGAGTTGTGCTCTGGTTTTTATTCTTCCTGTAAAACTGTGTTGGACATTGTCGCTCCAGTGAAAACCAGGCTGTCTAAACCTGCACCTGAGCCCTGGTTATATGACGTTACTCGCGCTGCCAGACGTGAGTGCACAAAGGCGGAGCGAAAGTTGGAGAAAGACAAGTAGCAGGTGTCATTCCAGATGCTGAGGGGCAGTCAAATCTGCTAAAAAAACACACATTTTCATCTGATATTATTGAGTCAAACTGCAACAACCTCTTGTTTAAAACTGTAAATTCTGTTAATGCCCCACAGTCTACTCATTTAGAAATGTCTTCTGAAGTGTTTGAGAGGTGGCCCTTATCAGTCCACCATCCTATGCCCCATCCATACCTGTCATCTGTCTTCGCCATTTCTGACCATGAGTCTGTAAGTGTTTTTAAACTAAGTTGTTGGACATTTAAAGCCTGTCAGTTCTCTTAATCCCATCCCACCTCGTCTTTTTAAAGAGGTTTTTTCCACTTTGCGTTCATATGTGCTGGATATAATCAATGGTGGCTTGGCTAGTGGTATATTGCATAAGTGGTACAGCAACTTATTAAGAAATAAGGTCTAGATTGTTCAGAGCTGTCATATCATCGACCAATTTCCAAATGACTATTCCTCTCTAAAATTGTTATTTTAATAAAGCTGTTTGCTTGCGAATTAAAATCATTCTTAGACAGACATGACATTGTTGAGATGGTCCATGTCACAGTACTGAGTCAGATTGTTGATGTCTTGTTGGCTAAGGATTCTAGACACTCTGTCTTCCTAATGTTGTTGGATCTAACAACCGCATTTGATGCAGTTGATCTCAAAATCCTCCTCACGTCTGTAGAACTGAGGCATCTGAGGTGTGGTACAGTGGTTTAGGTCCTATGTAACTAATAGGAGCGTCTGTGTGAAAGCAGGTGACATCTCAGGAGTGGAGTGGCTCAAGGATCAGTTCTTGGGCCTCTCCTGTTTTCCCTGTATCTACTTCCTCTTGGTGATATTCTTTGCATTTGTGCGCAGATGACTGCCAAATCTATCTGCCAGTGAAACACACCAGGTTTGTGAAGTCCCTTTTGGACCGCTTGGATCAATCAATCAATCAAAACGTGGATGGCCATTCATTTTTGAATGGATGAGAAATTGACAGATGTTTTGTTTGCTGACAAGGCTAACGTTGATCTGGGTGCTCTGTCACTAACCCGGGTGTGAAGTTTGACTGTGATTTAAAGTTTGATGCACAGATTAGTGCAGTGTTGAAATCCAGTTTTTTTCAGCTGAGGCTTTTTGCTAATGTTAAGTCTTTATCTCTGCACAATTTTGAAATTTGAATCCATGCTTTTATCACCACTTGTTTAGACTATTGCAACACACTTCATGCTGGGCTTAGCCAAACGTCCATTGCTCGGCTGCAGGTAGTCCAGAACACAGCTGCTGGGCTTTTAACAGGAACACCTAAATATGATCACATTTTCTCCAGTCCCTCCAATGGCTCCGTATTGATCGTATTGATTTTAAGATTATTTGATTGGTTTTTAAGTGCCTCTATGGTCTTGCTCCACAGTATTTGTCTGACCTGCTCCAGCCCTACACCTCTACATGCTCTCTCAGGTCAGCTGCTGGTTCTCCCAAAGACCAGAAGAAAACGTAGAGGCGAGCTTTCTCTGTTGCTGTTGTGGAATGTTTTTCCCCTGAACATTCCACAGGCTGATGCACTCTCTGTTTTTTTTCTATTTGGCTTTTTGAGAGGTTGACTTTTACCAAGGTATATTTTCTTCACTTTGGCCTTCAGTTTATTTGAAAATTATATATATATATATATATATATATATATATATTTCTAACTGCTTCTAGAATATTTGTTTCATACAGTTAAGAAATTACAGCATTATTTGAATATGTTTTTTGTTCTGTAAAAATGTGATCAAGGATGAAATTGCGACCAGAATTGGGCCAGTTGAAATTCAAAATGCTGAATTTCAAAAACATTGCTTAAATTATTATTACTATTTCTTTCATACATCATTTCTCCCTCCTCTCCACTGCATTAAGGTCCATCTAAAGCAGCTCTATAGTGGAGACAATGTGACAGCAACGCATCGCCAAACCCAATTACCTGCACACCGCCACACACAAAAAACCTTGACGCACTTGTCAGAAAGAAAAAGCTGTGGTCGTTGTCGCGAAGAGCTGAAGTTGATCATAAGGCCACACAAAGCACTGCCCGCATTTCAAGGTCTGCAGGAAATTGAGTGGAATTGATGTTTTATCTTGCTCCGTTCCTTACCACCGCAGCCTTGAAGCTATTGTGCACGCAAAAAAACACAACACCCACTGCAAATAAAGGAATGTCTCGATTAGTAAAGATGACTTAGATGATGTAGTTCTGACTCTAGTAATTGCCTTTCATTTTTTGCTAGCGTCACAAAATGTCAGCCATCAACATTTTGTGCCACTTTGGAAAGTAATCCACTCAATTCAAGATGAATTCTGATTTCAAGTTATTTGAACTAATCTAGATAATGCTTTTTTTTATTTAGTTATTTATCTAGTTCTTTAAAGCATCACAAAATGTGAAAATTTCTCTTTTTTTGACACTTTGGAGCGTTATGAATTCAAGATTAATATTCTTAATTAAATTAATCTCAACTAATCTAGATATTCCTTTTTTGCAGTTCCCCTATTATGAACATAAAACACACAAAGTATGAAGACAAGCAACAAACTGGCCACCTATATGGCTAGAACAAACAAGCGACGAAAGGGGTCCAAATTGGAGCATGATTTCCGGACATATTTTTCTATTTCTTGAATGCGTAATAGGCCCCGGTGACTCCATGAATGCAACATGAGCGTGCCCACACATGCCCGGAAAAGAATAATGGCCGTCACATTTACAAGTTTCACGTTGTTAGCGCTGGAGATAAACTATTTCACTTTATGTAGTGCCTGGGACATTCATCTTGGAGGGATTGTGAGGAAATGCCTGCTTCCTGTTCCATTATATTTATCATAGCTCCACACACAAGCTTCACTCATGAAGGAGTTGTTACTTTTAAGCACAGCACTGCTCCTGTTCTCTCGACTGCTGCTGGTTCAAAGGGAAGTCCTGTTCGAGTATTTGGAAATGCATACAACAACACCATTTCTCAGGATTGTGTGAAAATAACACTACCTGATTTCAGCTTCTTCCCAAACCCCTTCCTTTGTCTCACACATAAAGCGCACACAGCCTCGTACACGATCACAAACCAGGAAACAAAATGAGCAGTGATCTGGAATTGTTTTTTAATTCTCTAAACCATAAAAACTGAATCAGCTGTGATTTTTTTTGTTTTTAAATAAAGCATATTTCTGGAGAAATAATCAATGTATCAACCAAAAATGCTCTGAAAGCATGTTTATATAATGGCACCAGAGGGTCTCAACATCTACTTTTTTTGACTAATATTGACTGAACAATTTGCTCAAATTATTGATATCAACATCGGTATCAGCTGATGGTAAACTCTTTAAACTTTAGGATGACAATTGAAGTAAATCTAATATTTATGGATTAATAAATACATTTAAAGCAGTTGTATATATGTAGAGTTCTTAGTTTCAAGAAACATATATAGCATGCTAAAACATCTTTACAGATTATCGGAATCGGACAAATTGGTAATTGAAACATTGGCATCGGCCAAGAAATTCCATATCTGTGCATCCTTAATAATCATATCAGGTAGTGCAGCTTTAAATTGAAGTCTATAGAACTATAGACCATGGGAATCCTGTTCAAATCCATGAAGACCAGTGATTCTCAACTGGTGGTTTAGATCCAAAAGTAGCTCACTGAAATGCTTGAGTGTATTTTAATGTAAAACAAAAGATTGGCTGCTCCAATAAGTCCATCCGTTATGTCCTTGAGCTACACTGAATGATAAAACTTAAATCCTCAGGCCATCCAACAATAATCTCTGTGTTGTGGGCCTTATTTACTGTGGGTTCTCTTCACCAACCAACAACAATTGAAGCTGCTGGGGGTTTCCTAAAAATAAATACAATCTAAATAATAGTAAAGAAAATCCTTAATATGTACTGTCTGACCCTGTTCTATGATGTAATCTGTGATCATTATTTGTATTTTAGTTCTTCTTCCCCTGGCCTCTACAGATCCATTAAATTGCAGTTTGTGGGTTACGGCTTTGACCAATAGTAATTCATTTTTGAGTGGCAGCCCACACACACTGATTTGATGTTGCCATAGAGGCCAAGGGAGGGACTTGACTAATATTACTAATAAAACCATTGTTGTGACCTCCCACGAACACAACCCATATCCCATCGGCTCTGGGTTTTCAAAAGCTCGTGTCAGGAATCCAAATCGGGATATTGACTTTTAAGGGTTTTTTATAAAGAAGTACATTAAGTCGGAGCATGCAAGTATGTAGGACATTGGAGCAAGTTTATTCTGAGCTATGGAAGATCAATTGTGTGGGGCCAGACACAGAAGGGATCCATCATATGCAGGCCATAATCTTGTTGTCGAAGGCCAGGCCAGCATAAAGTTAGGTACATAACACAGAGAATGAATGGAGGAAATATATTCACCTTATGGGCTTGTGTCTGCAAACAAGAGCATAGCTTTAGCTGGTTTAGGGTAACAGTATGTGTGTGTATCTGTGACACTAAACAGGCTAATATTGATGCCTATTCTTTGTCAATAAAAAAATTATAATAATTAAAAAAAAGAGTAGGGTTTTTATTATGGCAAAATATACTTTACTAAATAAACCTTGCACCTAGTAAAATGGGACTTCTGCTGCTGTAGCCCACCTGCTTTAAAGCTGCAGTACCTGATTTTTGACCCGAATTACCTGAATTTTACTTTGTATTTGACCAAAAATAATTAGCCAATAGTACAGCATACCAGAAGTCATGTGAGAAAAAATAAATAAATTCTGTGGGCTGTATTATAAAGGTTTTTGTTTTAGAGCGCAGGGACACTTGTTTTCAACCAATCACACGCTTCCACAGGACAGGAGCACTGTGATTGGTTGAAACATTGTTTATTTATCAGGAACTAGAATCTATCAGGAATAATGTGTGGGAGCTGATATTTTATTTCAAAATGCACAGCTTAGTCACAACTGCAGACTGCTGGTCATTATTCTGATACTTCCTGGTTTGTGTGAGACCATGCTAGAGGATTGACGAAGAGAGGAATGGGAAAGGGGGAGCGCGTCATTCAAACTTTCAAACATGGATGTTTTTTTGTTGAAAATCAGGCACTGCAAATTCAACTCTTGTGCACTGGGATGGTGTTCTGCTGGAACAAGTCTTTTATATATGTATCATTTTGAATGTGCATGGATGTTTTTATCCATTGGAATAACAAGGGTTTTTTTTTTACCACAGAACTGCCACTCAATGGGATACTGTATCTTTTTCAAACCATTCTCTGTGAAGACTAAATGTGGTTGTTTGTGAAAATCCCAGTAAATCATCACTTCAGAAGGGTCCAGCTGCCACCAACAACAACACCATGGTCAAAGTCATTTAGATCACCTTCCTTTTTCATTCTGACGTGACATGACAGGAGCACTCTGATTGGTCGATACACCATTATCTATTCAGAACTGGAATCCATCAGGAACAATGTGAGGGAACTGACATTTTCTGTCTAAATTCACCGTTTATTAATTTTTGTTTTTAGTTCAAAGAATTAAGAGCCAACTCTAGATCGTGCTGAGGGTAAAGTACTCTCCTATACTTTGTATTACTCTAATAAAAGGATCTGGTTGCTTAGTCACAGTGGGATAGGTCAAATGTCAAACAGCAAATATAAAGTAGGAATTGGGTGGCAGGTTTAAGTTAGGTAAGTTGAGCTAGCAAGTTGTGAGTAAAATGGAGTATTTAAGTTTTAATGCCAGGTCTAAAGGTCATCTAAATTAAATTTAGTTTGGTTCAGTAGACACATACAAATTGTGCTTTGAGCAAATGTACTTTTCATCCATTAAATACTGTATATCAAAATAGCATGAACTAGAAAGGCCAGATACAATGAACCAAATTTTGGACAGGAAAACAAATCAATAAAATGTGGACTAGGCATGTGGCTCCTGCCATTTTCCTGTCATTTTTTTTCCTAAAATAAAAATTTGTTAGATTTTTTTTTTCTTAATTTCACCCTGTTCTGTGATGTAAATTAGATAATCTGTTGAAATTATTATTTTACTTTAGTACCTCCCCTGACCTACTATTTTGGAGCTGTCTTCATTTTTACTTACTTAACTGTTGTATTTTTTTTCTTTTACCGTCCAATTATTTCCCACTGCATCACACTCATATCTTCAATATTCTGCCAACATTCAGTCATGATGCTACACACCACTTTGCTCACCACCCACTCTCTGTAGTCAAATGTAATATCTCTGGTAACGCTGAACTTTCAAATGGCTGGAAATGACAAGCTAATTATCTTGGAGCTAGCCCACAGATGCTTGCGTCACAAAACGCTCCAATTTTTCTCAGTATTAATGAGGGGTAATATGAATGCCAATGTTCTTTTTTCCTACATGAGCCGCTGTGTGGTGGTGATTGGAAAATCAAAATATTGTAAACATTTTAGTTATGTTTTATTATGTGTAAGGGATTTCTTTTTAGATAGAGACGACATAATACTTGCACTGTGTGTACTGTACACAGTTAACAGTACATTTGAATGTTAATTAGCATATAGGCTAAAGGCTAATGTTTTTTAATGTTTATGATTTTCTGTATTTGTTGTATCTTCAGGCAAACGTCAATAAGTTAGAAAAGTGGTTCTCAAATGTTTCAGGCTGGGACCCCCAAAATAAAAACATGTTAAACCTGGGACTTCTTTTCCTCTTGAAAAGCTGGAAAATACAAATATGCACAGGGCCTACGGGGTATAGAAGTCTTTTTAAATGCTAGTGTCATGTTTGCATATGCATGTTTAAGTTCAAATTAAACTAACATGCATTTTATGCGACCCCCCGGGAGGTCCGACCCCCCAGGTTGAGAACCCATGGAGGCTGTGCACAAATGAAATGATTGTAGTACTTTAATTGGAGAAGTAAAACATGTACACATTGCGTACACAAAAGTCAGATTAATCAAGCCTTTGTCAATTTCAATGGTTTTCAAACATTTCACTCTGAAAATAATTGGCTTTTTGAGTAATATTTACACACTTGCCATATAGCTACCCATAATTATTTTGAGACACTTTATTTTACATAGCCCTTAACTACATTTACCATGGTACCACTTATATTTGTATTTTACCCTTAACCCTTAACTACATTGTATCTACCTCATTAAGTACAATGTAATACACTGTGTATAATACTAACTGTACAGAATGGTTAAGGTTAGGTTTGGGGTTAGGGTTAGGTACAATGTAGTTACATGTTATTACAGTTTGTTACATTGTACCTAATGAGGTAAATACAATGTAGTTAAGGGTTAAGGGTAAAATACAAATATAAGTGGTACCATGGTAAATTACAAGGCCAATTACATAAAAATAATTTGTTTATTACCATACTTTATTACCGAGTAGAGTGTGACCATTATTTTCAATACATTTTCGGTAAACTAGATTTTGACATAGCTCTGTACCTTGTGAGTACATTTCTATGGAAGAATGACTGCACACCTAAATATAGCCCTTTTGGAAAGCATTGACTGATGGCTGTATCTCCCTGGTACAAAACTGCCTGTGGCCCTCCACCTTTAGCAGAGGACGCTGAGGTTTATTGATGTTTCTGGAGACGGTGCAATATTTGACCCAGCTGTTGGGGCCAGAGCGTGAAGGATGGGTACCAGGGAGGGCCAACATCTGTGCAGTCCTTTTATTGGGAGCCAGCGGGCGCATTTGTCCGGGAGGAGACGGGGCAGCTGCTCCATAGAGGTGTCCTGCCAAAGTCCCAAAGTCGATGTGCACTAGAGGAGAGGAGATTCTGCCTTTTCGATTTCGATTGACAAAAATCTCTGATTAAGGTCAGAGATGGTTGGTGGGTCTGTCGCACCAAGATATACTTATCACAAAAAGTTAGGGATACTTGACTTTTGGGCGAAATTTGTGGAGAATGGAAAATGTTCAGTGATATTAATCTGACAAGATTGTTGAATGGTAATACAGTGCATTAATTTATGCTCTGACAATGTTCCTGTAACAAGGCCTATGTTTCATTTATTAAACAAAAACATAGCATTAGGTATTATGATAAACATTGGATTGGATGTATGTACACTGAATTTTCTGTTAAAGGGTTTAACTTAGACACTGATAATATCCTGTCTGTGTAAGACAAAAAATACTAAATCAACTAAAATCATGATCTTGAATTGATAAGTTGTGATTTCTTTTTTTTTTTTGTATCATGTTACCCACCATTATTTTACTATAGTGAATTTTAGGAACATTACTGTAATTTCACCCGAAAGTCAAATATTTGTAAATATTTTTTGGAGCTTTATATATATATTGGCAAAGGTAATAAGCCATTGACAACCTGCTTGATGTGATACTAGTTTAGCTCAGGCAATTTTTCCAAATACTTTCACTGGTCACTTTATTAGGTAGACTTGTGATGTTGACCTGAGGTTCTGATCAGGGGCTCCAATGCAGGGTTTTTCTAGTCCTGGTTTAGACTTTATTTTGGTCTCACTTTAGACCTTATTTAGTCCTGTTACAGTCCTTACTTAGACCAGTTTTTGTCCTGGTCTATACATTGTTTAGTGTCATTTTGGATAATTTTTGACCGGTTTAGTTAATGGTTGGACCTGTCCTGGTTTAACCCTGAATTAGATTAGAATATTACTAGATACTTAGTTAGTCCTTGTATTTGAACAGATTTTGACCTAGATTAGTCCTGGTTTAGACCTGATTTAGACTACCCTCTGCTTCTTGGGCTGCAGTTCAATTGCTAAATTCGCTAACCAGCCTATCACATTTCAAAAAGTTCTATTTATACACATACATGTTCAAGGCTATATTTAAAATTCAAACAATATTTTAGATCTGATGATCCGGTGAGTGGCAGTTCTCAGGGTGTAAAATCCTATTTGTTGATGCCAAAATATTGACAAAATCTCAGAATGAGGTCAGAGATGGTGGTGGTTTCGTGGGTGTAGGACAGTGTGCTGCCAGTGTGGTCCAGTGAGTAATAGCTTCCATTGGTTTTCCATTCGGGTCGGCCAGCGGTGGTCGGGCCAAAGTGGGATCCATGCCTGTGTAGATAATAAAGACCGATATTGTGTGGTTCAATATCACAGTTTGCAGCAACATGTCTACCATTTTGAATTGTCTACATTTCCCCAGCAGTATAACAAAATAACTTACAGAAAATAGACCACACTAATTGTTGTTTAAAGGTCCTATATTATGCTTTTTTTGCACATTTCACAGTGTATTTGGATTTGTAACATCAAACACAATAATTATCTAATAAAAGCTGTTTTGTGGAGTTTCAACTT
This sequence comes from Philypnodon macrostomus, assembly GCA_036025475.1. NCBI lineage: Eukaryota > Metazoa > Chordata > Actinopteri > Gobiiformes > Eleotridae > Philypnodon > Philypnodon macrostomus. Next base: position 11,131 of record JAVQKC010120925.1, read on the forward strand.
GGACTTGATAACAAATGCTCTAGATATCTATGTTTTTAAGACAGGAACAGACCATTTGTGGTGGGTTCCAGGGGTTTTAGCCCAGCCTATAGAGCGCAACAGTGCCCGCTCAATTGTCCATTCATTTTTGCCACGACAAATCAATATTTGAACAGAAACAGAACAGAAACAGAAAAAGCTATTAATGTATTTCTTTTAGCTGAAAATATTCATGTTATGATCATGAGTTACCACATAGGTTATTAGCCTCCATCGACCTTTTAAACTCTTAAAATATGGATTTGTCAAAAAATCGGTGGCAAAAATTAATGGAAAATTTTCTTCTGGGTCCAGAGGGCACTGTTGCACTCTATAACCGAACTATGTGACTGCTTAGGGTCCCGCAGCCACAAGGGGGTCCCTCATACAGGCCGATCCCTTGACGCACATCACACAGAGCATGTTGGGCAAGTGTGACAACCCCGATCATGTCTGTGACTGAGATGAGTGACTCATTGTAGACCATTTGTGCCCTGTGGGCCGGACATTCTTCTGACCTCTACTATTACTCTCATAATGGATGTAACATTGAGACTAATTCCATTATATTTCATATTTCCTTTCCTTCCTCAGACACAACAGTAACAACTGTTTTTAGTGCAAGTACAAAAGTAAACAAAACCAGTGCCTGGCTTAACAACATAAGTGACTGGACAATCAAAACTGTTCACACAATCTGACATAAAGTCTTTTTTAGCGATGTTACTGTATGTATGCGCCTGCATGGTGTACATGCAGTAATAATGTTTTTGCCTCTTTGAATGTGTATTTAGTATTGTATTTGTTCGGTGAGTGTTGTGTTGTGTGGACTGAGGATGGAAATTAGCCTCTGCTATAATCCTGCATATTGACATGTATATATTCATTAATGTGCACTGTCCTTGTAATAAAATAAATACAAATACAACATAATCACTTTTCCCCCTTTAAATTCGGCCTGATGTCAGTGCAATTATACATTTTGTCCATACAGACAGATATTTCCAATCTCCTTTCACCGTCTTTAACTGTCTCGTGTGTACGCCTGTCACCTGCTTCGAGTGCTCAGTCACTCCCCACTGACCGGTGTTGTAAAGAAAAGTGCTAACCTATTCATGCTCTTCGTCTCTGGCTTCAATTAAACCCTGCGGAGTTCGAATAATTTTGTAAAGTAGCAAATGTTGTTAGAACACTGGCACAGCTAAGAAAAAAAACACAATAGCAGCTTACAGGAGAAAACTGCAGAGCTTCACTTGTAGTTCAGAGTCAGTGGTGCTTTTGTTTTTATTTGACGAACATCAGGAGTGGGTCGTAATGAAGTGCCTCCGCCCGTTATACTCAACAGTCATAACACAGCAGGCACACAGGATTGCATTAGTTCGGGATTTGGTATGTCATTATTAAACCGTCTGTTTTTGCTGTTGTGTTCTTTGACTGTGCCATGCTCTCAAGTGAACTGAAAATGAAACAAAACACAACCTTGGGTATGTGTTTGAGGCAGAAACATCAGAACATGGTTAAAGGCTCAGAAAAAAAAAAACATTTTGCAGAATATAGGACCTTTAAGGAAGAAAAACAAGCCATATTTGTGTGAGTAGTTTTGCATTTTCATATTTATTTGTAACATTTATTGGGTTTACAATGAATGGTTAGCCAGCTGTCCGACACTCCACATCTCTCTGATTGTACAGTCTGCATGTCCTTCCTGTGTTCCTGTGGGTACTGTGGGCCTTCCTTCGTCCTAAGACATGCTTTTGTTAGAAGAATTGGATCTCAATTTCCTGGTGAATTAATGCTGGAGTGAATGGTTGCAATCTATCTTTGTACCCCTCTGACTTGCCATTGTCCAGGTTGTACCCCGCCTTAGCCCCATAGATATTGGAACAGATGGTACTATACAGCACAGAAGCCATATAACTACATTTGAGACACATTTTTGTAATATCGGCTCACACCATATTTCATGTCACTTTTCTTCTGCCATTTCCTGACATTACATTGACCCAGCAGTGCAGTGGGTGAAAGATTAAGTTGTTTGTGATCTGTCATCTGTCACTGCTTTGTCTCAACCAAGATTCACAAACACAGATAAGACTGTATAGTGCTCAAGGTATAAGGTATTTGTTTTCATTCTAATAAGGTGTGCCTTTGTTGTTGTGTCCTTTATTGCCCCTGTAGGTAAAAAACAAAAAAACAATTGTCTTAAAAATTCTCAAAAGTAATACCAACTAAAATTTTCAAATTAGATAATTTCAATATTTTGACATTTGAGAGTATAACCTGACCAACAGGACGCGTGTGGGAAAAATACGCGTTGCCACTGACTTCAAGGGGAGAAGCAGGCGGGTGGAACTGTCCAGCGCATCATTTTCGGACGAGCTCAACTCCTTCTACGCTCGGTTTGATTCGGACAACACCACGCCTGTTACCAGACCACATGTGGACAGTGAGGACGCTGTAGACACAGACACAGTGAGGCGGTCGTTCAAGAAGGTAAACCTCCGCAAAGCACCGGGGCCCGATGGTATCCCCGGCCGGGTGCTGAGAGCTTGTGCTGACCAACTCGCCGGGGTGTTTACTAACATCTTCAACCTGTCTCTGAGCCAGTCTACTGTGCCCACCATCTTCATTAAGAGACACATCTGTGGCTCCCTCCCTGCCACCCTGGACCCCCTGCAGTTTGCAAAGAGGTCTACAGACAACGCCATTGCTCTTGCAGTTCACACCTCTCTCAGCCACCTGGAGAGAGGAAACACGTACGTGAGAATGCTCTTCATTGACTACAGCTCGGCATTCAACACCATTTTCCCCTCCAAACTGTTCGCTAAGCTCACCGCCCTGGGCCTGGAGAAGTCCATCTGCTGCTGGATATGGGACTTCCTCACCAACAGACCACAGGCGGTGAGAATCGGCAGCCACCTCTCCTCCACACTAGTCCTCA
>JAVQKC010120961.1:0-65282 GCA_036025475.1 Philypnodon macrostomus
TATGATGGCAGTTACCTCTATAGTGCCCCCTATAGACTGAAAGAAGAATGCAGCTTTAGGGAATTTTCTAAATTTGGAAAAAACATTCTTCACAAACATCCAGACAAATCAAAAAAGTGATTAAGGTGCCCATTGGTGACAGTTGTAGCAGCCGTATGGGGCAGACGTATGGGGCAGACGTATGGGGCCGTTTCGCCAATATACACCTTGCTGTCGGGGACGACAGCACAGGCCCAGTTTATCTATACAATACTGTATAGTTAAACCAGTATATTTTTTAACCATCTCTGCAGCTCCTCCAAGCATGCCAGCTGCTCCTGAGGTGGCTGACAAAAATAAGCACAGCGTGACACTGGCCTGGAAGCCCCCTGAGAGTGATGGTGGCAGTCCTATTAAGGGCTACATTATCCAGATCCAGGATGAGGGCTCCTCAGTGTGGGTGAGAGTGAACGACCCCGAAACACTGCACCCCACCACTGAGTTCACTGTGCCCAGCCTTCGCGAGCTCAAGCGCTACCGCTTCAGGATTATTGCTGTCAATGACGTTGGCGAGTCAGACCCAAGCCCACGCACCACTGAGGTCCTGGTTCAGGATGTCCAGCGTAAGTCTAAATGCAGTTTGACTATTTTATAAGAATTTTTAAGAAATAATATTGAATATATTTTTTATATATGCACAGTTCCTCCTGCCATTAGCATCGATGTGTTGCTTGATGACCTTCTTTGTATTCGCGCTGGAGATCCAATCAGGATCCCTGCCACCATCAAGGGACGTCCTGCTCCCAAAATCACTTGGGATTTCACTGGGAAAGCCAAATCACACAAGAAGAACAAGCTGCACACACTTCCTGTTGACTCAGAGGTATATTCAATTATAAATTATAATTTGCTCTTTTGAATTATTGTCATTTCTAATTATTTTGTATGTGTGTTTTTAGGTTGAGTCTACAGACACCACTTCTGTTGTGACCATTCCTGTCAGTTTGAGGACACACACAGGACGCTACACAATCACTGCCAAAAACAAGTCTGGGCAGAAACATGTCAATGTCCGAGTTATTGTTCTTGGTATGTCTGTCATCTGCCTGGTCTCTTAAACATCAGTCCCATTAAAAAAATCTAATTTTATTTTTTGTTTTGTCATAGATGTTCCTGGACCTCCAAAGGAGCTAAGAGTAACTGACATCACCAGATCAACTATGAGGCTCATCTGGAAGCTGCCTGACACAGATGGAGGAGAAAGAATCAAGAGCTACTTCATTGAAAAGAAATCCATGATTGACAAGGCATGGACTAAGGTAAACACTACTTGTTCCACATGTCACTGAAGATGAACTAAAAAAAATGTATTAACAGTTTATATTTTGTTATATCAGGTGAATGCAGCCTGTGCTAGCCAGGCCTTTGTAGTCTCAGGACTGCTGGAGGGTCAGGACTATTTGTTCAGAGTCAAAGCTGAAAACAGGCTGGGATTTGGTCCATTCACTGTGACCACTGATCCAGTCAGAGCCAGAGATCCCATCTGTAAGTGAGCATTGACTATCAACACAGCACAGATAACAACTAACAACTATCATCAACTAACTATTATTATTGTTGTTGTCTTTCTTATCAGACCCACCCGATCCTCCCACCAAACTCAAGGTGAATCTTGTGACAAAGGACACTGTCACACTGAGCTGGGAGGCTCCCAAAAATAATGGTGGCTCGCCAGTAAAGCATTACATCATTGAGCGCCTGAGCTGGGACACTAGTGGTAAGGAGAAGGAGACTTGGAAGCAGTGCAACAAGAGAGATGTGGAGGAGCTTACTTTCATTGTGGAGGACCTGAAGGAGGTGGGTATTTCCATATTATACTCTAATTATTTTTTAACTATACATACTATATTGTACATATACTACAATATCAGGCTACAATGTCACTGCAAGCCATTATACTAACCTTTGTGGGGTTAAAAGGGTGTAGAATACGAGTTCAGAGTAAAGGCTGTGAATGCTGCTGGACCCAGTCGTCCCTCTGCTACTGTCGGCCCAATGGTCATCAAGGATCAGACATGTAAGCCACAAAGATAAACTTTGTCACTGCTGCTTCTTAAACAGACAGTTAATGAAAATACATTTTTGTAGGTGCTCCCACCATTGAGATGCGAGAGTTCCTTGAGGGTGAGGAGGGCTGTGATGTCAGCATTGTGGCAAAGGTTAGTGGTTGTCCATTCCCTACTCTGACCTGGCAAAAGGCCAATGTGACAAAGCCCGAGGAGAAGACCCCTGTTCAGTATGACCAGCACATGTACAAACTGGTCACGCACGATAAATGCACCCTGCTGATCCAGCAAGCAAGCAGGCATGACAGCTCCCTCTACTGCCTGACAGCCAGCAACAGCCTAGGGACAGTGTCCAAGGATATCAAAGTCTCAGTCTATGGTATGAAAACCCACTCCATAACCATTACCAATACATTTTCTACATTAAAATACATGTAACCTTCCTTCCTCTTTGTATAGGACCTCCGGGACCTCCTGTTGGACCTATCAAATTTACTGAGGTGTTTGCCGATAGAATTGGTTTGGCATGGAACCCACCTACAGATGATGGTGGTTCTAAGATTACCAACTACGCGGTAGAAAAGCGTGAGGACAACAGAAAGTCTTGGGTACATGTTTCTAATGACCCTAAAGAGTGTGCCTATGTAGTCACCCGTCTCACTGAGAACCATGAGTATGAGTTCAGAGTCATGGCCCAGAACAAATTTGGAGTTGGACCTCCAATTTTCAGTGAACCAGAGAAAGCCAGAAACCTTTTCAGTAAGTCCACATTCAATCTTGAGCTGTATTTCTTTAGAATAATAATTATTGCAAGGGGATAATTTAACTGAGGTTTATTGCACATTATTTACTGAATATCTTGTTTTTGTAGCTGTTCCTGGTCAATGTGAGAAACCAACAATAACGGAAGTCTGTTTGGAATCGATGACTGTGAACTGGGATGAACCTAAATACGACGGTGGCTCTTCTGTGACTGGGTACTTTGTTGAGAAGAAGGAGACTACTTCTAAACGCTGGGCTCGTTTGACACGTGATCCTATCAGGGCTCTGCCCCTGGGCAACAATTGGGACGTGACCGGCCTGCAGGAGAATGCCTTGTACCAGTTCAGAGTAATTGCTGTCAACGCTGCGGGCTGTGGTCTGCCCAGCATGCCCTCTGACCCTATCCTCTGCAGAGACCCCATCAGTATGAACTAAATAATTCTCTACCTACTCAAAAATTTAGATCATATTTTTTTGTTATAAAACCAAAAGTGTATCAAAATCTGTAACGAAAGTATGTTGTCTTGTTTGCAGAGCCACCTGGCCCACCCACTCCAAAGGTGACTGACTGGACCAAATCCACAGTGGAGCTAGAATGGATTCCTCCTTCACTGGACGGAGGGTCAAAAGTCACTGGGTACATTGTGGAATTCAAGGAAGTAAACAAAGCTGAAGAAGAGAAGAAAGCTAAAATGAAGCTTCTGCTGAGTGAGGAAGAGGAGCCAAAGGAACCAGGTGCAGAGGAAGAAGGATGGACAAAGGTAAATTACATTATGTACAGCATGAGCACTACATTATTATAACTACTACAGGTCATAATGTTTATGTTATGTTCAATTATTTCCTATAGGCAAAGGACACTGAGGTCAGAGGCACTAAATTTGTGGTGGACAGCCTGAAAGAGGGAGGTTTGTACCAGTTCAGAGTCAGAGCTGTGAATGCAGCTGGAGTCGGTGATCCAGGATACGTTTCAGAGCTCATCGAGACTAAGGACAGGACAAGTAAGATTACATATTTGAGTCTTTTTGTAAATTACCTGTATTTTCTGTATTCTTACCGGAGAAACAGAGACCGCAATATTAACAAATGTTGTTGCTTAGTTCCACCTGAAATGGACTTGGACGCCTCAGTAAAGGAGAAGATTGTTATCCACGCTGGCGGCACCATCCGTATCATCGCTTATGTATCTGGTAAACCCGCTCCTCAGATTGCTTGGTTCAGAGATGATGCTGAGGTGCCTAAAGAAGCTGTGGTGGAGACAACAGGAATCTCCAACTCCCTGGTCATCAAAAACTGCAAACGTCAGCACCAGGGCATCTACACATTGAGTGCCAAGAACGAGGGTGGAGAAAGGAAGAAATCTGTCATTGTAGAGGTTCTGGGTAAGTCTAGATTGTTATCTAAATTATAAAATAAAACAATATACCGTACACACGTTTAGAAAATATATGTAACTTTAGAGTAAATATCTAATTGGTCTCTGATTTGTTTCCTCTAGATGTGCCTGGACCTGTTGGCCTTCCCTTTACTGGTGAGAACCTCACCAATGACACTTGCAAACTAACCTGGTTTTCGCCAGAGGATAACGGTGGCTCGGCTATTACCAACTACATCATTGAAAAGAGGGAAGCTGACCGTATGGGTTGGACCTCAGTGTCCTACACCGTGACAAGGAACAATGCAGTGGTGCAGGGACTCAATGACGGCAAAGGCTACTTCTTCAGGATTGCAGCAGAGAACATCATTGGCATGGGACCTTTCACTGAGATTGAGAAGATGGTCATGATCAAGGATCCGATCTGTAAGTCACACGTACAAAATGGTGTCTGTACGCAGTAAACATTCTCTTTTATCTTATACGCAACGATAAATGTTTGTGTCCTTCCTAGCTGTTCCTGAGCGTCCTGAGGATCTGATTATCACTGCCATCAGCAAAGACTCAATTTCGATTGCCTGGAGACCACCAAAATATGATGGTGGCGCAGAGGTGACTGAGTATGTCTTGGAGTCTCGTATGGTTGGACGGGACAACTTTGTTCGCGTCAGTGCAGACACTAAAATGATGGACAGGAAGTTCACTCTGACCGGACTAAAGGAAGGCTCAAGCCACGAATTCAGAGTCTCTGCCATTAATCAAGTGGGGCAGGGCAAAGCATCCTTTGCCACCAAACCGGTACAGTGTAAGGACGAACTTGGTGAGTGGCGTGTGTTCAAACTATTCTTAACAGTGACAAATATGGATTTTGAATTACTTAAAATATACATCTTTCAGAGCCCCCAACTCTGGAAATGGACATCAGGGAGAAGATGATGGTGAAAGTGGGAGACATGTGCACTCTCTCTGGTCGCTACAGTGGCAAACCAGCCCCAACTATTGCCTGGAAGAAGAATGATGAGGAGCTGAAGGAGGATGAGGAAATCAGCCTTCACAGCACAGCTCGTCATCTCAGCCTAAACATTAGCAAAGCCAAGAGAGAGCACAGTGGTTGCTACTCAGTCAGTGTCGAGAATGTAGCTGGCACACGCACTGGAATTTGTACCATCACTGTTGTTGGTAAGTTACTGAGAAAATACTAGGGATGCACCAATATCACATTTTTGCACTTGAGTACTCATCGTTACTGAGTTTAATAACATTACAAATACAATTTATTTTCCCTCTCATGAACAATAATACTATATAAGAGAAATAACTTTTTAAACTGCATATATTTTTAAATCACAATGTTTTTTTTAGGGGGCGCCACTAGTGCGCCACTTGTGCCCTATGGGCCGGCTATTCTGTTCGCACTGCCCCTGCACCAGCACACACAAGTCCAGACTAGAGCCACTCATTCCTTGAGCCTCACTCTCAGTCATTTTACTGGGCTGCTGGGACTGTGGTGATTGAAATTACTACAAAAACCTTAGACAGGACATCTAAACTAATGTTTTGTTATGTTTTTATGACAATACTGCAAATATTTATTGAGAAAAACGAGGGGCAATTCGGGGAAAGCGACACTGACACATTTCGCTCGATAGAATGAACGTATTATTCTCTCCTATTATCTCTTTATCTCTGCAAATATTAGACAGATTTTTGTCAAATAAAAATGGATTTGAAGATTGCAAACTGTAGAACACTTTTGCACAGGAAACATTCTCTACTGTCCATAATTTCTGTCTGTTGCAAAGGGAGCCAGCAAGTAGGCTACTCTTTTCCAAAAGTGCACAAGCGGTGAAATTGTCAGGAGCACATATATTTCCAAGGCTCTCAGAGTACAGGGACATGGCATTGGAGCTGATACCTGATACTGATATTGTTATTGGTGCATCCCGCGAAAATACATACTGGAATTAAAAAAATAGACTAACATCATTATAAATCTATAAATGTTTCTCTTTTCTCAATTCCTCAGATCGTCCTCAGCCACCAGAAGGTCCAGTTGTGTTCAATGAGATCTACATAAACTACATGGTGATCTCCTGGAACCCTCCTCTGGATGATGGAGGTTGTGCTGTCTCTAACTACATTATTGAGAAGAGAGACACCAACAGAGATTTGTGGATGCCTGTTATTGCATCTTGCACTAGAACCACATGCAAGGTATTTTTTTTCATTTTCGGTATCGTTTGTCTATTAAGCTAAAACTACAGAACGGATTTCAATAAAAATTTTTAGGGAAGGTCAGGAATGACATAGAAACTCCTGATTTTGGGAGTGATCCGGGCCACTGTTTGGATCAAGGATTTTTTCAAAGAATGCCATCTGTTAGCCCAGAAGCATAGCCACAGTCATTTGCAAAGTTTTGAAACAATGTGCTGTGCCAGATGGCATTGCTTTATTAGGCTATTAGTGTTGTTTCTTTGGTTTTGATAAACCTCTCATTGTATTTAGAATATTTGAATGGTTTTGAATTGAGGTCATTAATAGAAAAAAAGAATGAGAAGTCACTGTTTTGTCATTTCTCAGGAGGGGTGTCCAGTCACACATAAGGTTCTATCTAGAACCATTTGTGTTTAAGAGTGTACAGAGGAAATTAACTGATTTGGTAGAGGTCTGCACTCTTTCAGTGCTTTCTACTCTTTCAGTGCTTTCTAGTTTCATCGTGTTACTTTTTATGTTAAGCGGAAATTATATACTTAGCATGGCCTATCTTATATGCATTATTGTATTTTTAATTACAGGTGCCTAAGCTAATTGAGGGCCGTGAGTACATTATCAGAATCATGGCACAGAACATCTATGGCATCAGTGACCCCTTGTTGTCGGCTGAGACTAAGGCCAGGGACATTTTCAGTAAGTCTTCTAACCCTTAAAGGGTTCCTCCTGCCTTCTCCTTATACAGATCCCCAGTGTTTAACAAATATTATTCCTGTTTCCATTGCAGAGGTACCTGATGCCCCCAAACAGCCCTTAGTAAAGGAGGTCTTCCATGATTCTGCTCTCATCAGCTGGGAGCCTCCGGCAGATGGAGGAAAACCAATCACAGGCTACATTGTGGAGAGGAAGGAGACCATGGCCAACAGGTACCCATGCCGGAAAAAAAAACCTATAAATTCAACTAGACAAAAGATGCCAACACATTACATTTAATGTGCTTTTTAGGTGGGTTCGTTGCAACACAGAAAGGATCCATCCAAAGGTAGAGTACTGTGTGACAGAACTGCTTCAGGGCTGTGAGTACGAGTTCAGAGTCAGCGCTGAGAATGAGGTGGGAGCTGGAGACCCCAGCCCACCATCCAAACCTGTCTTTGCCAAAGATCCAATTGGTAAGTTTGCCTGTTAAAACAAAACACTTAATGTGACTAAATGAGTTACTAAATAAACCTTATTTGTTCATTTCAAAAGTGAAACCAGGGCCTCCAGTAAACCTTCACTGCATCGATTTCACCAAAGAGTCTGTCACTTTGGCCTGGAAGCCACCCGCCGACACTGGTCGTGGAAAGATCTTTGGATATCTGCTTGAGTTCCAGAAAGCTGGAGAGGAGGAGTGGCAGAAGGTAAATGTGTAAACCCCCACACATTTCCACAATTAAGATAAATAAGTTATCCTTTATTGAAAACCTGTTTTTGTGTTTATCCTCAGGTGAACCACACTCCAGACTCTTGCCAAGAGACTAAGTTTAAGGTCATCAACCTGGAAAATGAAACTCTGTATCAGTTCAGAGTTATGGCTGTAAATGCTGCTGGGGAGTCTGACCCAGCTAATGTCATGGAGCCTATTAGAGTACAGGACAGACTCGGTATAATATTTTTAAACCCATCACTGTAATATGTATTGTTAATTTAGTTTAATGTAACTTAACCAACATTTTCAATTTGTCCTTTCAGAGCCACCAGAGTTAATTCTGGATGCTGCAATGACCCGTGAGGTTAAAGCGATGGCTGGCACACACATCACTCTCATGGCTGAAATTAAGGGTGTACCTTTCCCCACCGTCACATGGAAGAAGAATGAGGCTGAGGTGCCAACAAGAGCTGACATTGAAACTAACCAGACTGGCACAAAGCTGGAGATGAGGTTCTGTAACCGTGGTGACTGTGGAGACTATACATTGACTGTGGAGAATCCTGCTGGGTCCAAGACAGCAACCTGCACTGTGCTTGTCCTTAGTAAGGTTTTTTAGTCTTGTATTCTGTATTCAGTGAACATGTAATAATTCCAATGGGTGAGGAAAAAACAAAACCTTAAGAACATTTGTCATAGATATAAATATATGTTTTTTAGACAAACCCGGTCCCATCCAGCACCTGCGTGTGTCGGATGTAAGATGTGACTCTGCATACCTGTCATGGAAAGACCCTGAGGACAGCGGTGGTGCTCGTATCACTAATTTTGTTGTGGAGAAGAAGGACACAGCCTCTACCCAGTGGGTCCCTGTCTGCTCCACCTCCAAGAAGCGTAGCATGATGATCAAACACCTGATGGAGGGAACTTCCTACACCTTCAGAGTGGCTGCTGAGAACCAGTATGGACGCAGTGAATACGTTGAGACACCAAAAGCCATTAAGGCCATGAACCCACTGTGTGAGTAAAGCCCCTAGAAACATCCTTTGCTATTTTAAAAAATATTAAGTCTACTGATGATGTATTCCAAAAACTTATTTTCATTCCAGTCCCACCTGGACCTCCCAAAGACCTGCACCATGCAGATGTTGACAAGACAGAGGTGTGGCTGGAGTGGAACTGGCCTGATCGTAATGGAGGCAGTCCAATCACAGGCTTCTTTATAGAATATCAAGAAGAAGGTGAGAAGGAATGGGACGAGTGGAAGACCGTCAGCATTCCTGAGACTCATGTGACTGGCCTGGAGGAAGGAAAGACCTACCGTTTCAGAGTCAGAGCTGAGAATGCCATTGGCCTCAGCAGGCCTGACACCACTGTGCCTATTATCTGCCAGGAGAAACTTGGTGAGATCACAGAATATTTAAAGCTATACACCTATACAAATACTAATAAGATAATGTTGAGATAATTGATTTTGTGTCTTTTCTTCCTAGTGCCTCCTATTGTTGAGGTAGATGTGAAACTCACTGAAGGTATCATTGTTAAGGCTGGCACCACCATCAGGTTGCCTGCAATAATGAGAGGTATTCCTGTTCCCACGGCCAAGTGGACTTTTGAAGGAGAGGAGATTACCAGTGCCGGCAACATCAAGATAGACACCGACAACTTTTCCACTGTGCTTAGCATTAATGAATGCACTAGGAACCACACTGGCACCTACCTGCTTACTGTTTCCAACCCAGCTGGAACTAAGACTGTGGCCCTCAATGTCACTGTTTTGGATGTTCCTGCAGCTCCTATTGGACCACTCAACATCTTAGAGGTCTCTCCCGATGCTATGACGATTGAATGGCGTCCACCCAAAGATGATGGTGGTAGCCCTGTCAATAACTACATTGTAGAGAAAAGAGAGTCCAACAAGGAGACATGGGGAGGTGTGAGTTCTGGCAGCCTCAACACTGAGCTCAGGATTACCCGCCTGCAGAAGGGAGTGGAGTATGTGGTTCGTATTCGCGCTGAGAACAAAATGGGTATTGGTGCTGCACTGGAGAGCAAACCCACTGTGGCTGAGCACACATTCATGCCCCCCAGCCCACCAGGTAAACCCCACATCTCTGATGTTTCTGAGGATGCTGTCACTGTAGGATGGACCATGCCTCTGGCAGATGGTGGCAGCCCGATCAACGGTTACATCATCGAACGTAGACATAAGGGAGGAAAGTGGATTCGTGTGAACAAGACACCCCACAAGGACTTGAGATACAGAGTCCTTGGCCTGTTTGAGGGCAATGAATATGAGTTCAGAGTGTTTGCAGAAAATATTGCTGGCTACAGTGGACCCTCTCCAATCTCTGACCCCTGCATACCTTGCAGACCCATCACAGTGCCTTGTCCCCCTGTCAACCCCAAAGTTAAAGACTACAGCAAAACTACTGCTGACCTTGTTTGGATGAAACCCACAAAAGATGGAGGGAGCCCAATCCTTGGTTACACTGTGGAAATGAAGAAAGCGGACACTGAAGAGTGGACGAAAGTTAATCTGGATGACCTAATCAAGCCTTGTGCCTACAAAGTAAAGGGTCTTGAGGAGGGTATGACTTACAGGTTCAGAATTAGTGCCACAAACATGATTGGAGATGGAGAGCCTAGAGATGTCCCAGAGTCCATCACAGCTCAGGATATCCTGATACCTCCAGAGATTGAGATGGATGCCACTTGCCGTGATCGTGTTACTGTGCGTGTTGGACACAACATTAACATCACTGGTTTTATCAAGGCTCGTCCTGACCCAGAGGTGTTGTGGTGCAAGGAGGAAATTGTCCTAGAGAACAGCAAGCGTGTGACTATTACCCAAAACCTCCCTGTTGCTCATCTAAGGATAAAGGAGGCTACAAGAAATGACCATGGCAAATATACTTTGAAGGCTTCCAATGAAGGCGGTGAGGCTTCATGCACAATTACAGTCAATGTCCTGGACAGGCCCAGCCACTGCCAAAACCTACACCTGACCTATGTCACAAAGGATTCCTGCATGATTAACTGGGAATCCCCTAAAGATAATGGTGGATCTGAGATAATCAACTATATTGTGGAGTGCCGTGAGCCCAGCATCAGCATGTGGTCCATGATCTCATCCTGTTGCACTAACCGCAAGATCAAAGCCAAACTCATGGAAGGCCACGAATACCTGTTCCGTGTTTGTGCTGTGAACAAGATTGGACTTGGACCAACTACGGAGACCAAGACTGCTCTTATGGCTGTTGACCCCTTACAGAAACCTGGCGAGCCTGAAAAATTCAGAGTTACTGATATTGGTAAAAACCATGTCTATCTTAGATGGAGAAAGCCTGACTTTGATGGTGGTAGCCCCAATATCTCATACAACCTTGAGTGCAAGGCTGCTAATGCTGAGGAGTGGGAAAAACTCAACACTGGAATCCTTACTGATACGTTCTTCCTGGCCGACAAACGTCTTGAGAATCACACTTACTCTTTCAGGTAAATTGATATCCCTTCACCTTTGTTTTTGAAAGCAAGTTTTTAAAGCTAAACAAGTAAACTACACGAGCAATACAATTTTCTTCAAGTCTCTTGTCTTTGCAGGGAAATTAAATTATATTTAATTGTTAAAAACTGTTTTGTATTTTACCAGGGTGCAGACTATTGGCGAGGGAGGTGAGAGTGTCTGGGTGAACCTTGACAACATTTTGGTAAAAGAAGAGATTCAGAAACCAGTCATTGACCTAAAGCTAGCTGGAACCATGACTGTGAAGGCAGGTGAATCTGTCAGAATAGAGGCTGGCTTGAGAGGCAAACCCCCACCTGAAGTCAAATGGACCAAGGACAAGGCTGTTGGTGACAACCCCAGAATGAGCTATGAAACGGTTCCCGACTACTCCAAGTTCCTCCTGACCAAATCCAGACGCACAGACACTGGAAAATACATCATCACTGCCACCAACTCGGCTGGTACATTTACTGCTTATGCCAATGTGAATGTCCTGGACATCCCCGGACCTGTAAGGAACCTCAGAGTCACTGGTATTGGAGCCGACAAGTGCAGAGTGGTTTGGGATAGCCCTGAAGATGACGGAGGCTGTGAGGTTGACAGCTACATTTTGGAGAAATGTGAGACCAGGAGAATGGTCTGGTCTACATACTCAGCCTCTGTGGTAACACCTTACTGCAACGTCATTCGTCTAGTGGAAGGCAATGAGTATATCTTCAGAGTGAGGGCTGAGAACAAGATGGGAACTGGCCCTGCCTTGGAAACTAAGCCTGTCACAGTCAGGACCCAGTTCAACAAACCTGGACCACCTGAGCCCCCTGAGGTCACCAAGGTAAAATCTTTTAAATCACATTTGTTAATCAGTGAAAATAGAATCACAGTAAAATTACCCATTTACATTACATATTTATTTGTGCCATTTAGGTGAGCAAAGATGAAATGACAGTGGTGTGGGCTCCTCCTGAGAATGATGGAGGAAAGTCTATCACTGGTTATATCCTGGAAAGGAAGGAAAAGAGGGCAGTGCGCTGGGTGCCATGCAATAAGAGCCCCATTTCCGAGAGACGCATGAAAGTCACCAACTTGATCCCTAACCACGAATATCAGTTTAGGGTGAAGGCTGAGAACGAGGTTGGCCTGGGAGACCCAAGTAAACCCTGCAGACCTGTTGCGGCTAAGGATCCCATTGGTGAGTGTGCTGGTTGTATAGATAATTAGTTATCTTTTATTTCAATTAGTTTACACTTTTTGGCTAATATAATATTTTTGAAACCGCATTGTTTAATCATTGTTCCAGAGCCCCCTGGCCCTCCTGCTGGACTGAAGGTGGCTGACAGCACCAAGACCTCCATCACACTTGGTTGGTCGAAACCTGTTTACGATGGTGGTGCACCCATTATTTGCTACAGCCTAGATATGAGACTGAAGAGTGAAGCCGACCCAGAGAAACCCACAGAAGGATGGCAGAGGATTGACACCCATGGCCCTCTGGTTCTCACTGAGTTCACAATTGGCCAGCTGGATGAAAAACTAGAGTATGATTTTAAAGTCTCTGCACAGAACCAGGTGGGTTGGGGGCGACATGCATACCTGAAAGAGGCTGTGTTCCCTAAAGAAATCCTAGGTAAGCATTAAGCCACTGTAACAATATAATCAATATTTTCATCATCTGTCAGTAATTTACAATTTACTATTTATATGACTACAGAGGCTCCCGAGATTGACTTAGATGCAAGCCTAAGGAAAGGCTTGGCTGTTAGAGCTGGGTGTCCAATCAGGCTATTTGCCGTTATCAGAGGTAGACCTGCACCTAAGGTTACATGGAGGCGCTTGGGTGTGGACAATGTTGTGCGCAGAGGTCATGTGGACCAAGTAGACTCTATGTCCTTCCTGGTAATCCCTGAAAGCACAAGAGAAGACTCTGGAAAATACTCTTTGACTCTGTCCAACTCAGCAGGAGAGAAAGCAATATTTGTCCGTGTGAAAGTACTTGGTGGGTTTTACTAATGCTTAATTATATATTTATATGATTATTACACATGTATCTAATGTAATTACTTTTGAAGATACACCTGGACCTGTTGGTGGCCTGGAGGCTACTGATGTCACAAAAACAACAGCACAGCTGTCCTGGCTGCCACCAGAGAATGATGGTGGAAGTCCCATTACTAATTACATTGTGGAGAAACGTGAGGTGGACAGGAAGACCTGGACCAAATGTACTGAGGACCACAAGAAGCCTAGCTTTAAAATTACCAATATGACACCTGGAATTGAGTACTACTTCAGAGTCATGGCTTGCAACAAATATGGCATTGGTGTTCCTCAAGACTCACCAAAGTCCTACCTGGCTGTTGATCCCATTAGTAAGTTTCCTGGAACAGCAGGAACAGTTCAGTTTAAACTATATCTGTGTCTAATCTGTGTCTAATCTACTACCTCTGTGCAGGTGAACCTGACCCTCCAAAGAAAATGGATGTGCTAGAGATCACCAAGAACAGCGCCACATTGGGATGGCTTAAGCCTCTCAGAGATGGAGGATCAAAGATCAATGGTTATGTAGTAGACTACCAAGAGGAAGGAGCTCCTGAAGACAAGTGGACACCATACTCTGTGGTCAAAGATTTGACCATTGTTGTGGTTGGCCTGAAGGAAGGAACCAAATACAAGTTTAGAGTGGCTGCTAGGAATGTAGTGGGTGTCAGCCTGGCCAGAGAAGCAGAGGGAGTGTTTGAGGTCAAAGAGCAGCTCAGTAAGTAGAATGCCACAATATAAATACCAATTTAGCAAATTATAAAATGTTAAAACACAACTTGATACTAATTAAACAATGTCCTTTTCTTTCAGTGGCTCCAAAGATCATTATGCCTGACATTGTCACTGTTAGAGCTGGATCAAAAATGGTGATTGAAGCCATTGTGGCTGGCAAACCTGCGCCATTCTGCAAATGGAAGCAGGGCAGTGAGGATGTCCTGACCTCAGACCGCCTGCAAGTTGTGAAGACACTGACAATGTGCACACTTATAATCAAGAATGTGACAAGACAAGACAGTGGCTACTACAGTCTATCAGCTGAAAACAGCACTGCCAAGATCAATCAAATTCTTAGAGTCACTGTCATGGGTCAGTCTTTAATTTTATTAGTCTGTACTTGATCATATTACATTATATAGTTTCTGTCATTGACTTGTTCTCTCTGTAGACCTTCCTGGGCCCCCTGAAGCTCCTCTTGCGATCACTGACCGGGATGTTGATGCTTGCACACTACTTTGGAACTCGCCACAAGAAGATGGTGGCAGCAACATCACAAACTACATAGTTGAGAAGTGTGATGTGAGCCAGGGTGACTGGGTGAATGTGTCAACCTCCTGCACTAAAACTGAATTCAGAATGACAAAACTGACACCGGGTAAAGAGTATGGCTTCAGAGTTCGTGCTGAGAACCGTTTTGGCACCTCTGAGCCTATCTATTCTGAGAGGATTATTGCTAGATGTCCATTTGGTAAGTTTTTGTACAAATTTATACTGTTCAGTTTTTAAAGTATAAAAACTTTAAATGATTTTTCTTTTCAGATCCTCCCAGTGAGCCATTAAATCTGCAGATCAATAAGATCAATAAGGACTTTGTCATTCTCTCATGGGAGCGTCCTAGCAGTGACGGTGGCAGCCCACTTACTGGATACTGCATTGAGAAAAAGGAAAGGAACAGCATACTTTGGGTTAAGGCTAATGAGTCTGTGGTCAAAGCCACTCAGTACACGTGCACTGGCCTGTTTGATGGCTTAGAGTACACCTTTAGGGTTTCTGCACTCAACATGGCTGGACAGGGTAAACCTTGCAAACAGACTGACTTCATTACTGCCAGGACTGATGTTGGTAAGAAAAATATTGTGGCTATTTTGTTAAATAATTATTTGTTCTAAAACACATGATATGTCGTTTTCTCTCTGCTCAGATCCACCTGGTAAACCTGAGCCCATGGATGTAACCAAGAACTCAGTGTCGCTGGTCTGGGGCAGACCTAAACACGATGGTGGCAGCAAATTGATTGGCTACTTTATGGAGTATACAAAACTTCCTGAGGAAAAATGGATACGCTGCAATGCCAACTGCATGAACATCCAGACTGAGAGCTATGTAGTGACAGGCCTGGAGGAAGGACAACAGTACCAGTTTAGAGTCCTTGCTAAAACTGCCATCAACATCAGTCTGCCATCTGAACTGTCAGATCCTATTCCAGTCATTGCAGAGAATGGTATGGATAAGTAGAAGCATCTGCCATTTACAATTTATTTTTAAGAAATTTTAACTTCTAATGCTCTTTTTCCCTGTGCAGTTCCTCCTCGTGTTGAACTAGGGGTCAACATGAAAAACATGATTATTGTAAAAGCAGGTGAAAATGTATTTCTGGATGCTGAAGTGTTTGGTAAACCACTGCCCAAGGTAAGCTGGAAGAAAGATGGCGCTCCTCTTGTCCTCGCTGAAGGTATGAAGATGAGCCAAAAGAAACACCTCCACTTCCTTGAGCTTTATTCTGTAACCAGAAAGGAATCTGGAGACTACACCATAACTGCTGAAAATGCTAATGGCTCCAAGTATGCCACCATAAAGGTCAAGGTTCTTGGTAAGTGGTACATTCAGTGTTTTAAATCTATTTGTAGTTAGGTATTGACAATGGCCTAAACAATTTTGTTGCTTTTGCAGACAAACCAGGTCCTCCAGCTTCAGTAAAAACTGCCAAGGTTTTTGCTGACCGTGTCAAGCTACGTTGGGAGCCGCCACAGGCAGATGGTGGTTCTGAGATAACCAACTACATTATTGAGAAACGCGAGACGAGCAGGGCCAATTGGGCACTGGTTACCTCCAACATTCATGGTCACATTACTGACTGCTCAGTGGAGAAACTCATTGAAGGACATGAGTATCAGTTTAGGGTCAGTGCTGAGAACCAGTATGGTGTTGGGGATCCTATTATGACAGATGGGGTCATGGTAAAGAACCCTTATGGTATGTTTTAGATCAACTGTTCAATTTAGATTTCTTTTTTATGTTATTATTTTTGTTTTTACATATTGCAAATCATAATTTCCAGATGTTCCTGGTCCATGTGACCCGCCTGTTATTACCAACATTACCAAGGACTCCATGACAGTCAGCTGGAAGGCACCAGCCAATGATGGCAAAACTGCCATTATTGGATATCTGGTTGAGAAACGTGAGGCCACTGAACTAACTTGGGCTAAGGTTAACCGTCGTCCAGTCATTGACAGGACAATCAAGGCAAGTCAGCTGACTGAAGGCTCAGAGTACGAGTTTAGAGTCATCGCCATTAACAAGGCTGGTCTTGGCAAACCCAGTGATGCATCCAATGCTGCCCTTGCAGTCGACCCAGTGTGTGAGTATCTCTAGCAATCTGTTCTTTATATAAAGTTCTCTGGTAATTACATTAACACTGTCTCTTTAAACTAGATCCTCCTGGTCCACCTGCCTTCCCCAAGGTTGTGGACTCCACAAAAAGCTCTATCAGTCTCAGCTGGACCAAACCAGCTTACGATGGAGGCTGTGAGATCATTGGTTATCTGGTGGAGTGTAAAAGAGTTGATGCAGAGGAGTGGAACAAGTGCAATGTGCCCAAAAAGCTTCAGGCTACAAGGTTTGTGGTGACAGGTTTGATGGACACAGAGTACCAGTTCAGGGTCATTGCTGTCAACAAGATTGGCAACAGCGAGCCAAGTGATGTGCCTGGAAATCACATGCCAAAGGATATCCTGAGTAAGTTGTTACATACTGTGAATTTGAAATTATTGTGCCTAATTAATCATAAATGTGTTGATTAAAAAAATGGCCTGTCTCACTTTCAGTTGCTCCTGATGCTGAGCTTGATGCTGACTTAAGGAAGGGCCTGGTCCTTCGTGCTGGTGTCACCATGAGGCTGTATGTCCCTCTTAGGGGCCGCCCAGCGCCAAAGGTGACCTGGACCAAGGTGGATGCCAACTTAAAGGAGCGATGTGGCCTGCTCATTAAGACATCAGAGTGGGACACACTGCTGATGATTGAAGATGTTAACAGATATGATGCTGGCAAATATGTTCTTACCCTTGAGAACAGCAGCGGATCAAAGAGCTTCACTATTGTTGTGAAAGTCAATGGTAAGTCTGTGTACCATAGTAAAACAATGTGAGGTTTAGCACTGCCCATTGAACATTTACACATAAGATAATAAAGATTTGAGAAATATAACCTCTCTCTGTAGAGACGTGAACTGTGTTTATTAGCAACAATGAAAACACAATTATATAACCTTTGTGTTCAGATTCTCCTGGACCACCTACAAACCTCGTAGTAAAGGAGACCTCCAAAACGCATGCCTGGATTACGTGGGATGCTCCTCTGATTGATGGTGGAGGTCTAGTGAAAAACTACATAGTGGAGAAGCGCCTTGCAGAGAGAAAAGCATGGACCTGTGTGGCAGCAGAATGCCCCAAACCTTCCTTCAGAATTTTGAACCTGGAGGCAGGGCAGGCCTACTGCTTTAGAGTGCTGGCTGAGAATGCCTATGGAATTGGCGAGGGCATTGAAACAGCTGGCAGTGTGCGAGCCTCAGGTAATTACAAATGCAGTACTGTATACTAGTAAATGGAAAAGGCTTTCTGATCATTAATGTTGCTTTCTATCCCTCTCAGAGCAACCTGGTCCTGTGACTGATTTCAAAGCCACAAAGACCACCAAGAATTCAATCACCCTGGGATGGAAAAAACCAATCAGTGATGGCGGCAGCTATGTCAGTGCTTATATCCTGGAGCAAAGTGAAGGCGAGGAAAAGTGGAAGCAAATCATAAAGGGCAAAAACACCTCACACACCATTTATGAGTTGTCTGAAGGCAAAGAGTACTTGTTTAGAGTCAAAGCTATCAATGAATCTGGAGAAGGACCACCCACTGATCTTACTGTTGTTGCAAAGGACCAATTTGGTAAGTAATAAGCCTAAGTTCTGTCTTATTAAACAGTGCATTGAGTTTAATTTTTGTATTTTCTGTTTTAGTTCTTCCTGACTGCAACTTGAGCAGTCTGCATGATGGTTGCAGTGTTGTTAAAGAGGGCAGTACCACACGCATCAATATCCCACTTATTGGCATTCCTTATCCTACTGCCACCTGGAAGAAAGGAGATGTTGGCATCGGTGATACTGGACGTATGTGTGTGGAGGCTTCCCAGGGTGTTACTACTTTGCTCATCAGGGACTGCCAGAGAGGAGATGCCGACACATACACTATCAATGTCAAGAATAATGCTGGCTTTAAAGATTGCAAATTCCAGCTCAAGGTGGTTGGCAAGCCAGGTATCTGCACAGGTCCCATCAAGTTTGATGAAATCACTGCTGATGCCATCACACTGGAATGGGCACCGCCTAAAGACGATGGTGGTGCTGAGGTCTCCAACTACATTGTTGAGAAGAGGAGGACAACTGACAGCAAGTGGGCCACAGTGGCTTCAGCCACCCAGAAGACCACAATGAGGGTTGTCCGCTTGCATGATGGTATCGAGTACATCTTCAGAGTGTTTGCTGAAAACAAGTATGGGGTTGGAGAGTGTCTGAGATCAGACCCAGTTATTGCAAAACATCCATTTAGTAAGTGCCCTAATTATTTGCAATCTGAAAATTGTGTCACATATATTTTATATAACACTGGTTTACCCTTTTTTTTTTTTTTTGCTACTTAAAGATGTGCCAGAGGCGCCTGCTCCACCAGAGATTCTGAGCATTCGCCATGAGTCAGCTATTCTGAGCTGGACTGATCCAAAAGACACTGGTGGCTCCCCAATAACTGGTAACACGCTAACATTAGTAAGAATTGAAATGTGTTATCAAAAAGGGATTATGAACTCTTCTCCTCCCCTTTACAGGATATCATGTGGAATTCAAGGAAAGAAACAGTCTGATGTGGAAACGAGCCAGTAAAACTCATTTGAGAGTTAAGGAGTGCAGAGTCACTGGCTTAATTGAGGGACTTGAGTATGAGTTCAGAGTAATGGCCATGAATGTGGCAGGCATAGGAAAGGCAAGCAAGGTTACAGAGGCAGTAGTTGCCTTAGATCCTGTTGGTAAGTTACTGAAATTACAAGTCCAGGTCCTTTGTAAAATCTATTTTAACATGTACATTACAATATTTTCTCAGATCCTCCTGGCAAGCCGGAAATCATTAATGTTACCCGGAGCACAGTTACTCTTATCTGGACTGCTCCCAAATATGATGGAGGCTACAAGGTGACTGGCTACATGGTGGAGAAGCTTGAGTCCGGTGGAAAAGCTTGGTTAAAGGCTAATCATGTAAATGTTCAAAATTGTGCATTTACCGTGACTGATCTCACTGAGGGATCACAATACCAGTTCAGGATCAGGGCTAAGAATGCAGCTGGAGCCATCAGTGTTCCATCAGAGCCCACTGAGTCCGTAACTTGCAAGGATGAATATGGTAAGTCAGAGTTACTACATATGTTGGTGGTATTCATTTGAATGTGCTACAAGGCAGGAAGACCTAATTTGTTATTTGATTTGTTTGTTTTCTTTCTCTACAGAGCCACCCACCATCACTATTGACCCAGACATGAAGGATGGTGTGTCTGTTAGGGCAGGAGACACAATTGTTGTTACAGCTTCCAAGATTATTGGTAAACCTCCACCCACTTCTGTCTGGTCCAAGGGTGGCCGTGAATTGAAGAATTCTGAAGTTGTCACCATCACTAGCACCCCTACCTCTTCCACTCTTGCTATCAAGTATGCAAGCAGGAAGAACACAGGAGACTATGTCATCACAGCATGCAATCCATTTGGAATTAAAGAAGAGCATGTAAAAGTTAAGGTCCTGGATATCCCTGGACCACCAGGTCCTGTTGAGGCTAGTAACATTTCAGCAGAAAAGTGCACTTTGACATGGCTTCCACCAGAGGAGGATGGCGGCAGTACTATTAAGTCTTACATTCTTGAGAAGAGAGAGACCAGCCGACTGCAGTGGACCAAAGTTGCTGAGAACATTATGGATTGCAGATGTGCAGCCAGCAAACTCATCAAAGGCAATGAGTATATCTTCAAAGTGTCTGCTGTGAATCAGTATGGTACAGGAGACTCAAGCCAGTCTGGCCCAGTCAAAATGGTTGACAGTTACTGTGAGTTCATATTATCTTTATCGTTATATTTTAATGTTTTAACTTATCTTAGGTGTCTTATTTGATTGTTTTTTTCTCCACAGGCCAACCAGGTCCTCCATCTAGCCCAGAGATTGATAATGTCAGCAGGAATGCTGTCACCATTTCATGGAAAAGACCAGTACAGGACGGAGGAAGTGACATCAGAGGCTATAGTGTTGAAAGAAAAGAAAAGAGAGGCATGAGATGGGTTAGAGCTTGTAAAAGAACAATCCCTGACTTGCGATTCAAGGTGCAAGGCCTGAGCGAGGGAGTTGAATACGAATTTAGAGTAACCGCTGAAAATAAAGCTGGATTTGGGGAGCCTAGTGCCCCATCACACCCTGTGATGACCAAGGACATTGTTTGTAAGTAATTGGGCATATATTTGAACAAAATATTTGATCAAACTCACCATTAACTACTTTTCTGTTCTCTATAGATCCACCCGGTCCTCCCTCCAACCCCAGAATTACAGAAACTACAAAAACCACTGCTTCATTTGCATGGGGTAGACCTCATTATGATGGTGGTCTTGAAGTAGAGGGATATATTGTTGAGTACAAGAAGGAAGGCCATGATGATTGGGAGACTGAGACACAATACCCAATAAAAATAACAGAATACGTAATTGGAAAACTTCAAAAGGGAGGCAAATACCACTTTAGAGTAAAAGCAGTTAACTCTGAAGGCACAGGTGAACCTGCAGAGATCGAGAAAGTTACTGAACTGGTGAACCAGGAGACAATACCTGACTTTGAGCTTGATGCTGAACTCAGAAGAACCCTGGTTGTCCGCTCACGTTGCTCCATCAGGATGTTTGTTCCCATTAAAGGCCGCCCAGCTCCTGAAGTAACCTGGAGCAAAGATGATACCAACCTTAAAACAAGAGCACATATTGACACTACAGAGTCATACACACTGCTGATCATCCCAGACTGCACTCGGTATGATGCTGGAAAATACAATCTATGTCTTGAAAATGTAGCTGGAACGAAGACTGGCTTTGTTAATGTGAAAGTTCTGGATACACCTGGACCCCCAGTGAATTTCAAACCAAGGGAAATTACAAAAAACAGCATCACCCTTCAGTGGGAGATTCCAATTATTGATGGTGGATCCAAGATTCACAACTACATTGTTGAAAAAAGAGAAGCCACCAAGAAGGCATACACAGTTATGAGCACCTCATGGCAGAAATGTTCTTTCAAGATACCTGACCTTGAGGAGGGAGCATATTATTATTTCAGAGTCTCTGCAGAGAATGACCTAGGCGTGGGTGAGCCAGCTGAAACACCAGAGCCAATCAGAGTTTCCCAGGCACCTTCTGCACCTGAGAACTTGTATGTTACTGACATCAGTGCTGACAGTGCAAGCTTGTCATGGACTAAACCCCTGCATGACGGAGGCAGCTTGATAACTGGTTATGTTATTGAGGCTCAAAAGAAAGACACTGATCAGTGGGTTCATGTGACCACCATCAAAGCACTGGACTACACTGTCACAGATCTGGTTGAAGGAGCAGAATATATTTTCCGCATCATGGCTGTCAATGCATCAGGCAGGAGTGACCCACGTGAGAGTAGACCTGCTGTTATCAAAGAGCAGACATCTGCGCCATCATTTGACATGCGAGCAGTGTACCAGCAGACTGTCATTGCAAAGGCTGGAGATCGTGTCAAGGTAGAAATTCCTGTTCTTGGCAAACCAAAACCTTTGGTCATCTGGAAGAAAGGTGATATAGTGCTTAAGGAAACACAAAGAATTAACGTAGAAACTACACCCACATCCACTATTCTCAACATTGGAGAGATAAAGAGGAGTGATGGAGGCCAGTATTCTATGACTGGAAAGAATCTGCTGGGTACTGTGACTGAGACTATTACTGTACTAGTCCATGACATTCCCGGCCCTCCAACAGGCCCCATTAAATTGGAAGAGGTGTCATGTGATTATGTTCTCATGTCCTGGGAAGCACCAGAAAATGATGGAGGAGTTCCTATAAACAATTATATTGTAGAGATGCGTGAAACTACTGGCTCGGGCACATGGGTAGAGTTGGCCGCTACAGTCATCCGCACTACATTCAAGGCAGCTCGGCTCACCACTGGAACAACATACCAGTTCCGTGTCAAGGCCCAAAACAGATATGGCATTGGACCTTGTATTGTGTCTGAGCCTGTAGTGGCCACCTATCCATTTGATGTGCCAGGGCAGCCTGGCACCCCTGTGGTTACATCTTTTAACAAAGATTCCATGACACTGAGCTGGAATGAGCCATCTTCTAATGGAGGAAGTCCTATAGTTGGTTACCATGTTGACAGAAAAGAGAAAAACAGCATTCTTTGGCAGAGAATAAGCAAAGCTCTAGTTGTTGGAAATATCTTCAAATCCACTGGTCTTATGGATGGAATTGTTTATGAACATCGTGTTACAGCTGAAAACATGGCTGGTCTGAGCAAACCTAGTAAATCCTCTGAGCCTATGTATGCTTTGGATCCAGTTGACCCTCCAGGCAGACCTGTGGCTCTAAATATCACCAGGCATGAGGTGACTGTTTCTTGGACCAAACCAGAGGGAGATGGTGGATTTTCAATCACTGGATACACCGTTGAGAGGCGGGAACTGCCCAATGGGCGTTGGCTCAAGGCCAACTTTAACAATATACTTGAAACCATCTTCACTGTGAGTGGTCTTATTGAAGAAGCTACTTATGAATTCCGTGTGTTGGCTAGAAACTCCGCTGGAGCTGTTAGTGCTCCATCACAGCCTTCAGAACCAATCACTTGCAGAGATGATATTGAAGAGCCTAGACTTGAAGTTGATGCATCTTATAGCAGCAATGTTGTTGTAATGGCAGGAGAAGTTTTCAAACTGGAGGCAAATGTGACTGGCAGACCCATCCCATCATTAGTATGGACCAAAGAAGGAAAAGAGCTTGAAGACACAGCTAAGATTGAAATCAAGTCAACAGACTTTCACACAACTCTCACCAACAAAGACTCTCTGAGAAGAGATGGTGGAGCGTTCACTCTGACTGCAAGCAACCCTGGTGGCTTTGCCAAGTTTACGTTCAATGTCAAGGTACTAGATAGACCTGGACCACCTGATTCCCTCAGTATTTCAGATGTCACAGCTGAGAAATGTGTTCTTAACTGGCTACATCCAAGTCATGATGGTGGTGCAAAGATTGAGTACTTTATCATTCAAAAGCGTGAAACCAGTAGGCTGGCATGGACAAATGTAGCCACAGATCTTCAAGCCAATAGATTCAAAGTTACTAAACTTCTTAAAGGCAATGAATACATATTCAGAGTTATGGCTGTCAACAAGTATGGTGTGGGTGAACCTTTGGAATCAGAACCCATTATTTGCACCAACCCGTACGTCCCAAGTGATCCACCCTCACAGCCTGAAGTCACCACCATTACCAAAGATTCCATGGTTGTGTGTTGGGAACGACCAGAACACGATGGTGGGAGCAGGATCAACACCTATGTGATCGAAAGAAGGGATAAGACTGGATTGCGATGGGTTAAATGTAACAAAAGGACAGTAACAGACCTAAGATTTAAAGTTTCTGGACTTACACCAAATCATGAATATGAATTTAGAGTCTTTGCTGAGAACAATGCTGGTTTAAGCCTGCCTAGTCTTTCTAGTCCCTTATACAAAGCCATTGACACCATCTTTCAGCCAGGACCTCCAGGAAATCCTAGAGTTCTAGACACAACAAAGTCCTCTATCACACTGGCATGGAACAAGCCGGTCTATGATGGTGGTTCTGAGATTACTGGTTACATTGTGGAGACTTGCTTGCCTGAGGAGGATGAATGGACAATTCAAACTCCCAAAAAGGGATGGACTGCCACTTCTTTCACAATTACCAACTTGAAAGAAAATCAAGAATACAAGATTAATATTTGTGCCACTAACTGTGAAGGAGTTGGAGAACCTGCAGCTGTGCCAGGAACACCCCAGGCTGAAGACCGGTTGCTTGCCCCAGAAATTGAACTTGGAGCAGACTTGCGCAAAGTGGTTTGCCTCAGAGCTTGTAGCACACTTAGACTCTTTGTACCTATCAAAGGCAGGCCAGCACCTGATGTAAAATGGTCAAGAGAACATGGAGAATCCTTGGACAAGGCCAACATTGAAATTACTCCATCTTTCACTACTCTACAAGTTGAAAATGCTGACAGGTTTGATGGTGGCAAATATATTGTCACTGTAGAGAATGCCACAGGCAGCAAGTCAGCTTTTGTTAATGTCAGAGTGTTTGATACCCCAGGAGCACCTCAAAATCTTATTATCAAGGAGGTCACAAGAGATTCTGTCTCTCTTGTTTGGGATGCTCCTCTTATTGATGGTGGCTCCAGAATTCGTAACTACATTGTGGAGAAACGTGAATCAGCTAGAAAGGCATACTCAACAGTTTGTGCCAGCTGCCACAAGTCTAGCTGGAAAATTGGAGACCTGGAAGAAGGAAAAATGTACTTCTTTAGAATCTTGGCTGAAAATGAATATGGTATTGGGCTTCCAGTGGAAACTCTTGACCCCATTAAAATCTCAGAAAAGCCACTGCCTCCTGGCAAAGTTTCACTTCGGGAAGTGACTGGTACCAGTGTCACACTGACTTGGGAAAAACCCGATCATGATGGTGGTAGCAGAATCGCTGGATATATTGTTGAAATGCAGGGTAAAGGAAGTGAGACATGGACCCAGGTCATGGTGGTGAAAACAAATGAGGCTGTTGTCTCTGGACTTACTCAAGGAGAAGAGTACATGTTCCGAATCTCAGCCACAAATGAAAAGGGAGTGAGTGATCCACGGCTGTTGAGTATGCCTGTGGTTGCTAAGGACTTGGTAATTCCCCCAACATTTAAACTGCATTTGACTACCTTTAGCGTGCTTGCAGGAGATGATCTGAAGATGGATATACCTTATGCAGCCTGTCCCACAGCCACTGTGACTTGGCTGAAGGATGGAGTTGCCCTCAAGGAAACTACAAGAGTTAATGCTGAAGCCACAGACAAAAACCTTCGTATTGTCGTAAAGGAGTCTTGCAGAGATGACGTGGGCACATACACTATCAAACTACATAACACAGCTGGTGACGCAGCTGTCGACCTTAATGTAGTTGTCCTTGATAAGCCTGGCCCTCCAACTGGCCCTATTAAGATGGATGAAATCACATCAGACAGTGTGGTTTTGTCCTGGATTCCTCCAGAGTATGATGGTGGTTGTTCTATTAACAATTACATTGTTGAGAAAAGAGACACATCTACAACTAACTGGCAGATAGTCTCGGCTACAGTGGCTAGAACAACTATTAAAGCTGCTCGCCTGAAAACTGGATCAGAGTATCAGTTTAGGATTGCTGCAGAAAATAGATATGGCAAGTCATCAGCCCTTCTCTCTGAAACTATTATTGCACAATATCCATTTGAAGTGCCAAGCCAACCACGTTCTGTAATTGTCCCGTCTGCAACGAAAGAGAGCATGGTTGTAGTATGGGATAAACCCAGCAATGATGGTGGAAGCAAGATTCTTGGGTATCACCTTGATCTTAAAGAAAGAAATAGCCTTCTCTGGGTAAAACAAAACAAACAAATAATCCCAGAAACCAGATTTAAAGCCACCGGGCTTGAAGAAGGTATTGAGTATGAATTCAGAGTCTATGCAGAAAATATTGTTGGCCTCAGCAAAGCCAGCAAAGTGAGTGAATTACAAGTGGCTAGAGATCCTTGTGACAGGCCTGGTAAACCAGAGGCTGTCATTGTTACCAGGAATGCAGTGACACTCAGATGGACCAAACCGGAGTATGACGGTGGCATTAAGATCACAGGCTATGTTGTTGAGAAGAAAAAGGGAGAAGGCCGCTGGATGAAGGCTAGTTTCGCTAACATTATAGAGACTAATTTTGTTGTTACAGGTCTCACTGAAGATCAGATTTATGAGTTCCGTGTCATCGCTAGAAATTCAGCAGGTGTCTTTAGCTTGCCTTCAGATTCTACTGGGACTATCACTGCCAAAGATGAGGTGGAGCCACCTAAAATTGATCTGGAAGCCAAATACTCACAGGTTGTTGTTGTAAATGCTGGAGACACATTCAAGCTTGAGGCTTCCATTTATGGTAAGCCTGTGCCGTCTGTCTTCTGGATAAAAGAGGAACAAGTGATTACAGAAGCAGCTCGTTCGGAGGTCAAAAACACAGACTTCACAGCCTGTATTGTGGTTAAAGAAGCCATTCGAATTGATGGAGGACAGTACACACTCCTAGTAAAGAATGTAGGAGGGGAGAAATCTGTTAATATTAATGTCAAAGTGTTGGATAGACCAGGTCCTCCTGAGGGCCCAATCTCTATATATGGTGTCGCCAGCGAGAAATGCTCAATTGCATGGAAATCGCCATTACAAGATGGAGGCAGTGAAGTTTCTCATTACATTGTAGAGAGACGAGAGACAAGCAGACTTGTTTGGACTGTAGTTGAACCTAAAGTTCAAACCCTCAATCTAAAGATTACTAAACTTCTCCCTGGTAATGAATACATCTTTAGAGTAATTCCAGTCAACAAGTATGGAATTGGTGAGCCCCTGGAATCTGAGCCAATGATTGCCAGAAATCCATTTGTGGCTCCAAGCCAACCAACAGAGGTAGATGTGTCTACTATTACCAAAGACTCCATGGTGGTTACATGGGAAAGACCGACCAGTGATGGTGGCAATGCAATCCAAGGATATATTGTGGAGAAACGTGACAAAGATGGTGTTAGATGGACCAGGTGCAACAAGCGTACTGTCTGTGAGCTGCGATTTAGAGTTACTGGACTTCTTGAAAATCACAGCTATGAAGTCAGAGTTTCTGCTGAAAATGCTGCAGGGGTTGGAACACCTAGCCCATCAACTATGTATTTCAAGGCAGTGGATCCAACATTTAAACCAGGCCCACCAAACAATCCCAAAGTTGTAGACTCAACCAGGTCAACTGTTTCTTTAACCTGGGGAAAACCTATCTATGATGGTGGCTGTGAAATTCAAGCCTACATTGTAGAAGCCTGTAATGGTTCAGCTGATGAATGGTTTATGTGCACTCCACCTGCAGGAATTGCAGACACTAAGTTTACAGTAAGAAAACTTCTGGAAAAACATGAGTACCAATTCAGAGTGTGTGCAATCAACAAAGTAGGTGTTGGTGAGCATGCTGATTTTCCAGGAAAGATTCTTTTGGAAGAAAAGCTTGAGGCTCCTGATCTTGATCTAGATGCTGAAATGAGGAAGATGATCAATATTAGGTCTGCCAGCACTCTTAAACTTTTTGTTCCTGTGAGAGGTCGTCCAGCTCCTGAGGTGAAATGGAGCAAGGCTGATGGTGAGATTAAAGAGACTGCCCAGATTCACAATACAGGCACTTATGCTTCACTTGTCATTGAAAATGTTGATCGATTCGACAGTGGCAAGTACGTTGTAACTGCAGAAAATGCCAGTGGTGTTAAATCCGTATTCATCAGTGTCAGAGTCCATGATTCACCCAGCCCTCCAACTAACTTTATTGTCAAGGAGATTACTAAGAATTCTGTCACTCTTACATGGGAGCCTCCCCTTTTGGATGGAGGCGCAAAAATAAAACACTATATTGTTGAGAAACGGGAAAGTACACGGAAGGTTTACTCTCCTGTCACCACCTGCAACAGAATGTCATGGAAGATTGAGCCTCTTCCAGAGGGTGGAATCTTCTTCTTCAGAGTTTCAGCTGAGAATGAGTATGGTGTTGGACTGCCTGTAAAAACATTAGACCCAATCAAAATATCAGAGAAACCTCAACCTCCAGGCAAAGTCAGTGTTGTTGATGTTACAAAGAGCACTGTTACACTCACCTGGGAGAAGCCTGTTCATGATGGAGGTAGTAGGATCAGTTATTATGAAGTTGAACTTGCCCCCAAGGACAGTGAATCCTGGTCTCTGTGTGCCTCAGTGAAGGCACTTGAGACTACTGTGACAAACTTAATGAAGGGGGAGGAATATCAATTCAGAGTTGTTGCTGTTAATGAGAAGGGCAAGAGTGAACCCAGACAACTGGCACAGTCTGTTGTGGCAAAGGATCTTGTTATTGAGCCTGCAGTTAGACCTAAAGTCAGCACATACCATGTCCAGGTGGGATATGATCTCAAGATTGAGGTTCCAGTTGCTGGTCATCCAAAACCAACAATCACATGGACTAAGGATGGCGCTGCCCTGAAACAAACCACCCGAGTTAATGTTACAGACTCAGCTCACCATACTACTCTCACTATAAAGGATGCCACTAAAGAGGATGGAGGCATGTATAGCATAAATGTTGCCAATGCACTGGGCTCCAAAGATGCCTCTATTGAGGTGATAACTCTAGATAAGCCAGGCCCACCAACAGGCCCTGTGAAGTTTGAAGACATTAGTGCTGAAAGTATCACCCTTAACTGGGAGCCACCAACATATACTGGTGGCTGTCAAATTTCCAACTATGTGGTGGAGAAAAGAGACACAACCACAACCAACTGGGTAGTTGTATCCGCCACTGTAGCTAGAACTACACTAAAGGTTGCAAATTTGAAAACTGGAGCTGAATACCAGTTCAGAATCTATGCTGAGAACAGATATGGAAAGAGTTATGCAATTGATTCAGAGCCTGTCCTTGCACAGTATCCTTTCCAGGAACCAGGTCCACCTGGAACACCATTTGTATCTTCGTACACCAAGGATTACATGGTAGTTGAATGGCATAAACCCCCATCTGATGGTGGCAGTGCCATCTTGGGCTATCATTTGGAAAGAAAAGAGAAAAACAGCATCCTCTGGACAAAGATCAACAAAACCCTTATTCAGGATTGCAGATTCAAATCTACACCACTTGAGGAAGGAATTGAGTATGAGTACAGAGTGTATGCTGAGAATATAGTAGGAATTGGTAAATGTAGCAAAGTCTCTGAGGTCTGTGTAGCCCGTGACCCATGTGATCCTCCAGGCTGCCCAGAGGCTTTGATTGTCACTAGGCACTCAGTTAAGTTGAGATGGACAGCTCCAATATACGATGGTGGAAGTATGGTTACTGGCTATATTGTGGAGAAACGTGACCTTCCTGAGGGAAAATGGATGAAGGCCAGCTTCGCTAACATCATTCAGCATGAATTCACAGTTTCAGGCTTAACAGAAGACGGTAAATATGACTTTAGAATTCTTGCAAGAAATGCTGCTGGTGCTGTAAGTAAGCCCTCCGAAAGTACTGGGGCCATCATGGCCAAAGATGAAGTTGATCCACCAAAATATGAGACTGATCCTATGTACAATCAAACACTTGTTATCAATGCTGATGAAACATTTGTACTGGAGGCCAGAGTAGAAGGAAAACCTGTACCAACTGCTCAATGGTTCAAAGGAGATAAGGAAGTTGAAAATTCAGCTAGAGCTGAGATAAAAAATGAGGATTTCAAGGCTGTGTTGGTTGTGAAGGATGCTATCAGGGTGGATGGTGGACAGTATACGCTGTTGCTAACTAATGTAGCTGGAACCAAGACAGTTCCATTCAGTGTTAAGGTTCTGGACAGGCCAGGGCCCTCAGAGGGACCACTCACAGTTAGCAATGTCACAGAAGAGAAATGCTCGCTGTCATGGCTCCCACCCAGACATGATGGAGGGGCTAGTATTACTCATTATATAATTCAGAAAAGAGAGACCAGCCGCCTAGCATGGACTTTGGTCTCTGGTGATTGTGGAGCTACCATGTTTAAGGTTACCAAACTCCTGAAAGGCAATGAGTATATATTTAGAGTCATGGCTGTGAACAAATATGGTGTTGGTGAGCCTCTTGAATCTGCACCAGTTATCATGAGAAATCCGTTTGTTCCTCCAAGCTCACCTCAAGAGCTTGAGATCACCAACATCACAAGGGACTCTATGACTGTTTGTTGGAACCGCCCTGAGAAAACTGGAGGTAGTGAAATCGTTGGATATATTGTTGAGAAGAGAGACAAAGCTGGAGTCAGATGGACTAAATGTAACAAACGCAGAGTAACAGATTTGCGTTTCAGAGTGACAGGATTGACTGAAGACCACGAATATGAATTTAGAGTATCGGCTGAAAATGCAGGCGGAGTTGGCCAGCCCAGCCCTGCTACCCCCTACTTAAAAGCATGTGATCCCACCTTTGAACCTGGGTGCCCAACTAATGTGCATATGGTTGAGACTGCCAAAGACTCAGTCACTGTTGCTTGGCATAGACCCATCTATGATGGTGGTTGTGATATTCAAGGATATGCTGTTGAAATTACCAGAGCTGATGAAGAAGAATGGACAATCTGTACTCCACCATCTGGTGTTAATGCTACTAAATTTACTATCCCTAAACTGACTGAGCACCAGGAATACAAGGTCCGTGTTTGTGCTATCAATAAGTTGGGTATTGGTGAACCAACTGAACTCCAAGGAGTAGTAAAACCCCTTGACAAAATCGATCCCCCTGAGATGATTCTTGACTCAGAGCTCAGGAAAGGAATTGTAGTCCGGGCAAGCGCCTCAATGAGGATTTGTATCCCATTCAAAGGTCGTCCAGCACCTGAAATTAGCTGGTCCAAGGAGGATGGAGAACTCCCCAGTAAAGTACAGATAGATACTGGTGAAGATTACAGCCAGCTTTCTATTGACATCTGTGATAGATATGATGCTGGGAAATATATTCTTAAACTGGAAAACAGTGCTGGCACCAAAACTGCCTTTGTTTCTGTTAAAGTTCTTGACACTCCAGGAGCCCCCATAAATTTTACAGTGAAGGACATTAAAAGGCAAAGTGTCACTCTTACCTGGGAACCACCTGTCATTGATGGTGGTGCAAGAATCAAGAACTACCTTGTAGAGAAGCGTGAGTCCACCAGAAATGTGTTTTCTAATGTGGATAACAAGTGCACTAAGACAAGTTACCGTATCACTGGTCTCACTGAAGGAACAATTTACTACTTTAGAGTAATGGCTGAAAATGAATTTGGTGTGGGACAGGCAGCTGAAACAACAGATTCAGTTAAGTGCTCAGAACCTCCCCTATCTGTTGGTAAGGTGGCTTTGACCGATGTGACTAAAACCACTGCTTCACTTTCCTGGGAGAAGCCAGACCATGATGGAGGTAGCAGGATAATGGGCTACTACATTGAGATGCAGCCTGTAGCTTCTGAAGAATGGGTAGTTGCTGCCACAACCAAAACATGTGAAGGCACTGTTTCTGGCCTTAGTGCTGGACATGAGTACCTCTTCAGAGTTTCAGCCTTTAATGAGAAAGGTAAAAGTGATCCTAGACCTCTTCTTTCACCAGTTACAGCAAAGGATGTGACAATAATGCCTGGCTTTAAGATCAGATACAACACTTACAGTTTGCAACAAGGTGAGGACCTAAAGATTGAGATTTCAGTACTGGGTCGTCCTGCTCCTAAGGTTGAATGGAAAAAAGACGGTCAGGCTCTAAAAGAAACAACCAGATTGAATGTGTCAAGAACAGCCACTTCCACAAAACTTTGCATTAAGGATTCAAATAGAGAAGATTCTGGAAAATACACTCTCACAGCCACAAGCACTGTTGGAACAGCTACAGAGGAGATAGCCGTTATTATTCTTGATAAACCTGGCCCACCTACTGGTCCTGTCAAGATTGAGGAGGTGAGCTCTAATTATGCCACACTTTCTTGGGAGGTACCTGAGTATACAGGAGGTTGCCAGATCAACAACTACATTGTAGAAAAAAGAGACACCACCACAACAGCATGGCAGATTGTCTCTGCTACTATTGCCAGAACAACCATTAAAGTCACCAAACTGAAGACAGGAGTTGAATACCAATTCAGAGTGTCTGCTGAGAACAGATATGGAAAGAGTCCTGCCATTATCTCTCCTTCTGTTATTGCACAGTATCCATTCACTGAGCCTGCTGCTCCAGGGACACCGGTTATTTCTGCTGCAACCAAGGATAACATGGTAGTAGAATGGAAACCTCCTACTAACAATGGAGGCAGTCCCATCATGGGTTATCATCTGGAGAGAAAGGAGAAGAACAGTCTTTTGTGGACTAAACTCAACAAGCTTCTAATTCCAGAACCACGTTTCAGAACTACAGAGCTGGAGGAAGGCATTGAGTATGAATTCAGAGTTTATGCTGAAAATATAGCTGGACTTAGCCCTGCTAGCAAGATTTCGGAGAGCACAGTTGCCAGGGATCCTTGTGATCCACCAGGAACACCTGAAGCTATTGAAATTACCAGAAACCACGTGACACTTAGATGGACTCGACCCCAGTATGATGGAGGCAGTGCTGTCACAGGCTATGTCATTGAGAGAAAAAAATACCCAGATACACGATGGATGAAAGCCACCTTTACCAATATTATTGACACTCAGTTCACTCTCACTGGTCTCACTGAAGATTGTGTATATGAATTTAGAGTTGTTGCAAGGAACGGTGCTGGCATATTTAGTTGTCCTTCTCAAAGTACAGGACAAATTACTGCCAAAGATGAAATTGAAGCCCCAGAAGCTAGTATGGATTCTAAGTTCAAGGACCTGACTGTTGTCAGTGCAGGTGAGACATTTGAAATTGATGCTGACTACACAGGCAAGCCTTTACCTGAAGTTATTTGGCTGAAAGACGGAAAGGAGATTGACAAAACTACACCAAGAATGGAGGTCAAGACTACACTTACACGTACCATCCTGACGGTGAAGGAATGTATCAGAGTGGATGGTGGTCACTTTAGCCTCAAACTTGTCAATGTTGGTGGAGTTAAGTTGATCCCCGTTAATGTTAAAGTTTTGGATAGACCTGGTCCCCCAGATGGACCACTAGAAGTCAAAGGAGTTACAGCTGAGAAGTGTTATCTGCACTGGAGCCACCCATCACATGATGGAGGAGCAAGCATCTCCCATTATATAATTGAAAAAAGAGAAACCAGCCGTTTGTCCTGGACAATAATTGAGCCTAAAATCCAGGCCATCAGCTACAAAATTACAAAACTACTGCCTGGAAATGAATACATTTTCAGAGTAACTGCTGTTAACAAATATGGTGTGGGAGAGCCACTTGAATCTGAACCTGTAGTTGCCCGCAATCCATTTACAACTCCTAGTTCTCCATCCACCCCTGAAGTTAGTGCGACCACCAGAGACTCTATGGTTCTTACTTGGGAAAGACCAGAGAATAATGGTGGAGCTGAGATTGAAGGATATGTGCTTGAAAAACGTGACAAGGATGGCATTAGATGGACAAAATGCAACAAGAAGAGACTGACTGATCTAAGATTCAGATGCACTGGCCTTACTGAGGGTCACTCATATGAATTCCGTGTCTCTGCTGAAAATGCTGCTGGTGTTGGAAAGCCCAGCGGACCAACTGAGTATATTAAAGCCTGTGATGCCACCTATCCACCAGGACCACCTAATAACCCTAAGGTCACAGACCATTCTAGCACCACAGTCTCTCTGGCTTGGAGTAGGCCTATTTATGATGGTGGGGCAACAATCACTGGATACATGGTGGAAGTGAAGGAGGCAACGGATGATGAGTGGCTTATTTGCACACCATACACTGGCGTCCAAGCTACTAATTACACCGTAAAGAAACTGAAGGAGAATGCTGAATACAACTTCCGTATTAGTGGCATTAACTGTGAAGGAGTTGGCGAGTATTTGGAGCTCCCTGGTACTGTTATTGCTGCTGAGAAACTTGAGGCTCCTGAAATTGAGCTTGATGCAGATCTGAGGAAAATGGTTAATGTCCGTGCTACAGCTACACTCCGTTTGTTTGTGACCATTAAAGGAAAACCTGAGCCTGAGGTCAGATGGTCAAAGGCTGATGGTACATTAAATGAGCGTGCTCAGATTGATGTTACAAGCTCCTACACAATGCTAGTGATTGAAAATGTTGACAGATTTGACACTGGAAAATATGTTCTGACTCTTGAGAACCTTAGTGGCTCCAAATCTGCCTTCATAAATGTCAGAGTTCTGGACTCACCCAGTGCTCCAACCAACATGGAGGTTAAAGATGTCAAGAGAACCTCTGTATCTCTTTCTTGGGAGCCTCCTCTCATTGATGGTGGAGCTAAGATTTCACACTATATAGTAGAAAAGAGGGAACAGAAGAGAATGGCATTCACTAGTGTGTGCACAAATTGTGTGAGAAACTCTTACATCATTTCTGATCTACAGGAGGGTGGCAGGTACTATTTCCGTGTGCTAGCTGTGAATGAGCTGGGAGTTGGGCTGCCTGCATCCACTGAACAAGTGAAGGTTTCAGAAGCTCCTTTACCTCCTGGCAAGATTGTGGTTGTTGATGTGACTCGTCACACTGTCACACTTTCATGGGAGAAGCCTGATAATGATGGAGGCAGCAAAATTACAAATTACATTGTGGAGATGCAGCCAAAGGGAGATGACAAATGGACTGTGTGCAGTGAATCAAAATCACTGGAGGCTACAATTGATGGACTCATCACTGGGGAGGAATACTCATTCAGAGTAACTACTGTTAATGACAAGGGCAATAGTGATCCAAAGCCTTTGGCTAGTCCAGTTGTAGTGAAGGACATTACACTTGAGCCAGTCTTCAACTTGCTCTTTAATACATACAGTGTGAAGGCAGGAGACGATCTGAAGATTGATGTGCCTTTTAAAGGCAGACCTCAACCAGAGGTGTATTGGAAGAAGGATGGCCATACACTAAAACAAACAACAAGGGTTAATGTAGTTAATTCCAAGACCTCGTCCAAAATACTTATCAAAGATGCAACTAAGGAGGATGTAGGCAAGTATGAGATCACTTTGACCAACTCAGTTGGCACCAAGACAACTGAAATCTCAGTTATAATCCTGGACAAACCTGGTCCACCTAGCAACATCAAGGTAGATGAGGTGAGTGCTGATTTCATATGTCTATCCTGGGATTCTCCTGCTTATGATGGTGGTTGCCAGATTAATAATTATGTGGTGGAAAAGAGAGACACTACCACAACAACATGGCAGATTGTGTCTGCCACAGTGGCCAGGACGTCAATTAAAGTCACACGTCTCATTCAGGGAATAGAATACCAGTTCCGTGTTGCAGCTGAAAATCGTTATGGCAAGAGCCATGCAATTGACTCTGCCCCTGTTGTTGCCCAATATCCATTTGAGCCTCCTGGCCCACCTACCAACCCACATATTGCCAGTGCCACCAAGTATGGCATGCTTTTTGTATGGGGAAGACCTGCAAGTGACGGTGGTAGCCCTGTTAAAGGTTATCATGTTGAATGCAAAGACCAAAGTAGCATTCTGTGGACAAAAGTTAGCAGAGGCTTGATAGCTGAAAATCAATTTAAGATGACTGGAATTGAAGAAGGTCTGCTCTATCAGTTCAGAGTTTACGCAGAGAATATTGCTGGCATTGGACCTTGCACTAAGCCTTCTGAACCTGTGGCTGCCAGAGATCCTTGCCAATCACCACATAACCTAAGAGTTACTAATATTACCAGAACTTCAGTTTCTCTCTTCTGGGAGAAACCTGAGTATGATGGTGGTGTCAAGATTACTGGCTATATTGTTGAGCGTAAAGAACTTCCAAATGGACGCTGGCTAAAATGCAACTTTGCCAATCTCCAGGACACATTCTTTGATGTCACAGGTCTCACAGAAGATGTCCAATATGACTTCCATGTCATTGCTAAGAATTCAGCTGAGCAACTGAGTACTCCTTCAGAAAACACAGGAGCTGTCACAGTCAAGGATGATGTGGACCCACCAACCATTATTATGGAAGATAAATTCAGACAACTTGTTGTTATTAAGGCAGGAGAAGTTATTAAAATTGATGCTGAAATCACAGGACGACCACTTCCTGTAGTTTCTTGGTTGAAGGATGGAAAAGAAATTGACACCAAGGCCAGATGTGAAATCACATCCACTAACTTTGCAACCACCCTTATTGTCAGAGATGCTAT
The DNA here is from genome assembly GCA_036025475.1 of Philypnodon macrostomus. NCBI lineage: Eukaryota > Metazoa > Chordata > Actinopteri > Gobiiformes > Eleotridae > Philypnodon > Philypnodon macrostomus. The sequence goes on from JAVQKC010120961.1 coordinate 36,473, forward strand.
TAGAAGAGACTCCGGCCAGTATGTTTTGAGCCTTCACAATGTGGCTGGAACCAGGTCTGTGGCTGTAAACTGTAAGGTACTAGACAGGCCTGGACCTGCTTCAGGTCCTCTGGCAGTGTCTGGCCTCACAGCAGAGAAATGCACCCTTACATGGGGACCCTCACAAGAAAATGGTGGAGCTGAAATCATGCACTACATTGTTGAAAAGCGTGAGACCAGTCGTCTTGCTTGGACTTTAGTTTATAATGACATGAAGGCCACAACCTGTAAAGTGACTAAGCTGCTTAAAGGAAATGAGTACATATTCAGAGTCAGAGGAGTAAACAAATATGGAGATGGTGAGCCCCTTGAGAGTGATGCAGTTAAAGCAATAGATCCATTTACTGTTTCTGCTGCCCCTACTAATGTCCAGGTCACAGCAGTTACAAGTGAAGCTATGACCATTTGTTGGGATCGCCCAGTTTCTGATGGTGGCAGCAGCATTTCTGGCTATGTAATTGAAAAGAGAGAGAAAACTGGACTTCGTTGGTGCCGTGTCAATAAGAAGCCTGTTTATGACCTTAGAGTGAAAGCTTCAAATCTTCGGAATGGCTGTGAGTATGAGTATAGAGTTTTTGCAGAGAATACTGCAGGACTTAGTGCCCCTAGCACTCCTTGCCCACTCACTAAAGCTGAGGACCCACAGTTCCTGCCTTCACCTCCAACTAAGCCTAAGATCATTGACTCTTCAAAAACTACAGTGACTTTGTCATGGAACAAACCATTATTTGATGGTGGGTCACCGGTAACTGGTTACAGAGTAGAGTACAGGAAGAGCATGGATGATGAATGGTTTGTTGGAGTGCAAAACACCAAAAATACAGAATTTACTGTTGTGGGATTGACCCCTGGAGTTGAATATGTGTTTGTTGTCAAGTCTATCAACAAGATTGGAGTTAGTGAGCCTAGCCCTGAGACTGACAAGCAGGTGGCCAAAGAAAGAGAAGAAGAGCCAGTATTTGAAATAAGTAATGAAATGAGGAAGACTCTTATTGTAAGAGATGGAAGTTCATTCACCCTGACTGTGCCTTTCAGAGGCAAACCCATTCCTAATGTGTCATGGACAAAGCCTGATGTTGATCTTAGAGTCCGTGCTGTTATTGACACCACAGACACATTCACTTCCATTACATTGGAGAAAGCCACTCGTGATGACTCTGGTAAATACACAATCACTTTGTCCAGTGTGGCTGGAACTGCCTCTTTGACACTCAGTGTCAGAGTACTGGACTCACCTGGACCTCCTATGCGTGTTGAAGTCAAAGACGTTACTAAGAGCTCTGCCACTGTTACCTGGGACACACCTGAGAATGAAGGAGGAGGACCTGTCAAGAACTACCTGGTTGATATACGTGAAGCCAGCAAAAAGGGCTGGACTAGGCTCACTGATACATGCCACAGACTCACATACAAGGTCACTGACCTACCAGAAGGAGGAGTCTTCTACTTCAGAGTCACAGGCGAGAATGAGTATGGCATTGGTGTCCCCGCAGAGACCAAAGAGGGAACTAAAATCTCAGGTATTAAACATTTTATTGAAGTAAATAAAAATTTAAAATGTGATATTTAATTATTTTAGCAACACTAACACCAAGTATTGCTTTTTCTAGAAAAACCAAGCCCACTACCCAAGCTGGGAGTGACTGAGGTCACCAAAGAGAGTGTTACCCTTGCCTGGGCTAAACCTGAGCAGGATGGAGGCAGTAGAATCACAGGCTACCTGGTTGAGGCTTTGGAGAAAGGTCAAGAAAAATGGGTGAAGTGTGGTGTCACTAAATTCATCCATTTCACAGTGTCTGGTCTGAGGGAGAATGCTGAATACTTCTTCAGAGTGAAAGCAGAAAATGCTGCTGGATTTAGTGAGGCCAAGGAAATGCTAATCCCCGTTGCATTAAAGGATCAGCTTGGTATGCTACACTATAATATATGATGCATGTAATATTAACATACCATCACTGTTAACTGCTTATTTTAATGTTTCTAGAACCACCTGAAGTCAACATGAAAGATTTCCCCCACAACACAGTGTATGTACGTGCCGGATCCACCCTCAAGTGTGAAATTCCACTGACAGGCAAACCTTTGCCTAACATCACTCTGTCAAAAGATAATGTTATGCTCAAATCAACTATGAGGTTCAACTCTGAAGTTACTCCTGACAGCATCAAGATTACACTTAGAGAAAGTATTGCTGGAGACTCTGGACGCTATGACATCACAGCTTCAAACTCCAGCGGCACAACCAAGTCCTTTGTCAATATTGTGGTTCTGGATCGCCCCAGTGCTCCAGTTGGACCCGTTGAGCTGTTTGATATCGCAGAAGACAGTTTGAGCCTGAAATGGCTTCCACCTGCTTTTGACGGTGGCAGTCCTATTACCAACTACATTGTCCAAAAGAGGGAGACAACAACTGCCAACTGGATGGATGTCTCATCTGCTGTGGCTCGCTGTACCATGAAGATCATGAAACTCACCACTGGTCTTGAGTATCAGTTCAGAATCAGGGCTGAAAACAGATATGGAATAAGTGAGCACATTGACTCTCCGGCAGTCTCAGTCAACCTGCCTTACAGTAAGCAAATTTAATCTATTTTCTATCTCCCCATTTGTATTTTTATTCACTCACCTGTTTCCTTGTGTCCAGCTATTTCTGATGTCCCATCTACACCAGAAATCACTGCTGTGAGTAGGGAGAGCATAACTGTTGCCTGGAAGGAGCCTAAGTCTGATGGTGGCAGTCATGTGTTTGGCTACCATCTCCAGATGAAAGACAAGAATAGCATTTTGTGGCAGAGAGTTAGTAAAACTGTGATTCGTGCTACACACTGTAAGGTTGCAAATATCAATGCTGGGCTAATTTATGAGTTCAAGGTGGCAGCAGAAAATGCAGCTGGGGTCAGTGCCTTCAGCAAGGTTTCTGATGCTGTCCTGGCTATTGATGCATGTGGTAAGTTGAACAGGTTCATAATAAACATTTATTAACAGAAAAGTATACAACAGCTCTCTCATCACATACATTTACTGTTTTTGCAGAGCCACCTGTGAATCTTTGTATCAACGACATCACCAAGAATTCCATTAGTCTGGCCTGGCAGAAGCCTAACTATGATGGTGGATCACCAATCACAGGCTATCTCATTGAAAAGCGTGAGGGCAGCAGTGGCAAATGGTCAAAGGCTAACCTAACCAATGTTACCGATACACGCTTTACTGTTACTGGCCTTACTCAGGATGAGTCTTATGAATTTAAAGTCATGGCAAAGAATGCTGTTGGCTCAATCAGCAACCCATCTATGACTGCCGGACCAGCAACATGTGTAGACACCTATGGTAAATCCAAAATAATCCGATTTATGAAATTATGTAAATTTATAACAGAAGAAGTGGAGCCTGAAGATATTTAATCACTGTTGGTTATTAATTATTTTATTTTTTCATTTTCATTCAGGTGCTCCAGAAATTGAAATACCTCAGGAATATTTTCAGGAGGTTAAATACAAGGCTGAATCCAATGTTGAGCTCAAGTTTAACATCACTGCCAAGCCTGCTCCCACTATTGAATGGAAGAAGGATGGCAGAGAGCTTAAACCTTCGGCCCAGATATCCTTTAAACACACATTTGATTCCACTAGTTTGTTTCTGAGGGAAACAACCCGTCTGAACTCAGGAACATATGACGTAAAGGTGAAGAATTCCCTTGGATCTGCCTGTGCTGTTGTCAGGCTTCTTATACAAGGTACCCAAAAGATTGCCTACTAGTAATTTATTAATTTTCCAATGTATAACAGAAGATATGCAGACAATATGTTGAGAAATGTACCTTTATTCTTTTCCAGACAAACCTGGTCCTCCAGCTGGAGAGATTCAGTTCAAGAAGGTCACTGCAGACAACATTACAATTATGTGGTCTCCACCATCTGATGAGGGCGGGGCTATGGTTACACATTACATTGTTGAGAAGAGAGAAACTAGCAGAGTGATGTGGTCTATTGTTTCTGAAAAACTGCTTGACTGCATTGTCAATGTGCCAAGACTCATCCAGGGCAATGAATACATCTTTAGAATTCGTGGAGTCAACAAATATGGCATTGGAGACCCACTGGAGTCTGAACCTATCATTGCAAAGAATGCTTTTGGTGAGAAGTATACATGACTGCATTGCTTTAAATGATAATGGTCTGCAGATGGTCGGCAGGGGTCAATGAATGCTTACTATTTTTTCCCCTTATAGTTCCACCAAGTGAACCATCCAAACCCAAAGTGACAATGATCACTAAATCCACTATGACTGTGATTTGGGAAAGGCCAGCATTAGATGGAGGGAGCGACATTAATGGTTACTATTTGGAGAAGAGAGAAAAGAAGAGTCTACAGTGGTTTAAGGTTTGTAATTCATAACGGGTGTGTAAATGTTATGCAAAATGTATAGAAAAAAAATCAATAATTTATGTTTTTGGGCTTAGGTGGTGAAGGGCACTATCAGAGACACTAGGCAGAAAGTTACCAACCTTGTGGAGAACAATGAGTACCAGTACAGAGTATGTGCTGTCAACAAGGCTGGAGCTGGAAACTACTCTGAGGCATCTGATCTATACAAGGCATATGATCCAATTGGTAAGTCACAGGCACAAAAGAATAATTTCCTATAAAGAACATTTTATTAAAAATGATGTGCTTGTGTTATTTTTAGATTTGCCTGGAGAGCCATCCAAACTGCGTGTTATTGACTCAACAAAGACTTCCATTACTCTGGGTTGGGAAAGGCCAGTCTATGATGGTGGCAGTGTAATCACACACTACCTTTTGGAGCAAATGAACACAGAAGAAAAGGAATGGGTGATTACTAACCCACAGGTCTCTTCCTGTGAGTATGTGGTGTCCCACCTTAAACCTGGAGTATACTACTTCTTCAGAGTTTCTGCTGTCAACTGCAAGGGAAAAGGAGAAGACATTAAGATGTACCAGCCTGTGCAAGCAAAGGATATTTTGGGTTTGTATTTAATGGCTATATCTAAAAACTAAGGTTTTTATAGATTATCATAATAATCCCATTGCTATATTGTCTCAAACAGAGGAAGCTGACTTGGACTTGGATGTTCCAATGACAACACAGTACACAGCCAGAGCAGGCCGTGATGTGGAAGCGTTTATTCCATTGAAGGGTCGTCCCACTCCAAATGTCACCTGGCGTCGTGGAGATCGCAACATGGCTGGTGATAATCGATACACTATTAACAGTACTGAGCGCTCCACCACACTTCTCATCCCCAAAGTCACTCGTGATGACTGTGGAAAGTACCTCCTGGAGATTGAGAATGGCGTCGGAGAACCCAAGATCATCACTATTTCCCTCAAGGTGCTTGACAGTCCGTCAACCTGCCAAAAACTCTTAGTCAAGAATGTTACAAGAGGAAAACTTACCCTCAGCTGGGAGGCTCCTCTCATTGATGGTGGTTCTCCTGTCACTAATTACATTGTTGAAAAGAAGGCCTCCACAATGAAGGCATACCAGATTATCACTGCTGAGTGTGCCAATACTTCATTTAAAGTTACTGGGTTGGAGGAAGATGTGGCTTACTTCTTTCGTGTTTCTGCTGAAAATGAGTTTGGTGTTGGTGACACTTGTGAGACCACTGAGCCTGTCAGAGCCACAGAAACTCCTGGAGGTGTTAAAGATCTTGTGATGCTGGACTCTACAAAAACCTCTGTCACCTTGCAGTGGACCAAGCCAGACCACGATGGTGGCAGTCACATCACTGAGTACATAATTGAGAAGAGAACCAAGGAAGACCCCACATGGACTTTGGGTGCAACATGCAGACGCTGCAGCTGTGAGGTTACAGGTCTCAAAGAAAATGCTGTTATGGACTTCAGGGTGTTGGCAAAGAATGAAAAGGGCACAGGTGATTTCTTCCAGATTGGTCCAATCACAGTGCAGGACTTCATCATTCCTCCTGAGGCCAGTCTTAGTGACTATCCCAATGGTGAGCTGGCTGTTCATATCGGCCAGAACATTCATATTGAGCTACCTTTTAAGGGAAAACCAAGGCCCGCAATCAGCTGGCTCAAGGATAATCAGCCTCTGAAGGAGAGTGATAAGATTCGTTTCAGGACAACTGACAACAAGACAGCTGTCACTGTTAGAGGTGCCAAAAAGGAGCATGCTGGCCAATACACTCTGGTTTTGGATAATAGAACCATAAAGAACTACTTTGACATTAATGTCATTACCCAAGGCCCTCCATCCCCACCAGTTGGACCTATTCGCTTTGATGAAATTAAAGCTCAGAGCATCATTATTTCCTGGGATGAACCTAAGGATAATGGAGGCAGTGAGATCTCCTGCTACAGTGTGGAAAAGCGTGAGACTTCTCATGCAAACTGGAAGATGGTATGCTCTAGTGTTGTCAGAACCTCCTTCAAAATTCCCAACTTGGTTAAGGGAACTACATATCAGTTCAGAGTCCGTGCAGAGAACAAGTTTGGAGTGAGTGATGCTCTCAACTCACCTGATGTTATTGCCCAGCATCAGTATAAACCTCCAGGTGCTCCAGGAAAGCCTGTGGCTTATAATGTCACCAGCGATGGTATGACCATCAAATGGGAGGCTCCAGGTTTTGATGGTGGCTCCCCTATTTTGGGATACCATGTTGAGAAAAAGGACAGGAACAGCCTGCTTTGGCAGAAGGTGAACTCCACCATTATCTCCAATAGAGAGTACAGGATCATTGGCCTTATGGAGGGTCTTGAGTACTCCTTCAGAGTCTATACTGAAAACAATGCAGGACTTAGCCCTGTAAGCGAGCAGAGCAAACACGCCCTGGCTATCTCTCCTGTTGGTGAGTATTATATTTTAAGTACACTATCAATTGTTATGCATTCTGTTGCACAGTTTTATTTTTTGCAGAGTTCTAATCTATTGACTTATTTCTGTTAGATCCACCTGGAACACCTGTCTGCATTGATGTGACCAGAGACTCAGTCACTCTGCAGTGGGATGTCCCCAAAAAAGATGGAGGCTGCAAGATTGTGGCCTACAGTGTTGAAAGACGCCAAGGCAGAGGCAAATGGCTGCGATGCAACTTCACAGACATCAGTGAGACGCAATTCACAGTGACTGGTCTATCTCCTGGTGACCGATTTGAGTTCAGAGTGATTGCCAGGAATGCTGTGGGCACTGTTAGTCCACCATCCAATGCCTCTGCATACATTATGACCAAGGATGAGAGCAGTATGTATTGAAACATTAACTTCAAACATTAACATTAACTAAAGGTTGACATTTCTTTTGAGTATGTGGTAATTTTTAACTTCTTTGTGTTTCTGTTTAGTTTCTCCAGAGATTGAGTGGTCACCAGATCAGCTTCTTACACTGAGAGCTGGGGAGAACGTACGACTGGGCTGCAACATCACTGGACGTCCTGTTCCACAGGTTGTGTGGTTCAAGGATGGTAAAGAAATTGACAAGAGGACAATGATTGACATTGAGATCACAACTGGCATCGGGACAAGCAGCCTGTTCATTCGGGATGCGGACAGGAATCATCGCGGTATCTACACTGTGGAAGCCAAGAACAGCTCTGGCACCAAAAAGGCTGAACTCAACGTTAGAGTACAAGGTTGTTAATAATAATTGTACAAATTAGTAGTACATAGTCATGCTCAACTTGTATTATTTATTGAAAATTATGTTTTATGTTTTTTGATTGAATTTCAGATACTCCTGGGCCAGTTGAAGGTCCCATTCGTTTTACTGGCATTACTGCTGAGAAATGCACTGTGTGGTGGAACCCTCCAGAGAATGATGGCTGTGCGGGCATTACACACTATGTAGTTGAGAAGCGGGAGACCTCCAGAATCTCATGGGCTTTGGTCACCTCTAAGTGTGAAGCTTGCTCTTTCAATGCTACCAATCTCATCAAGGGCAATGAGTATCAGTTCCGAATCTCTGCTGTCAACAAGTTTGGTGTTGGCAAACCTCTTGATTCTGATTCAATTGTTGCCCAGATGCAATACAGTAAGTTTTTTAAGAATTAGAATTTAACTCAACTGTACTATACAGTAAAATGGAAATCTAAACAAATGTTGTTATACCCTCAATTCCAGCTGTGCCTGATGCCCCCGGAACCCCAGATGCTACCCACGTCACAGGAGACAGCATTACTTTGTGCTGGACAAGACCTAGGACAGATGGGGGCAATGAAATCAAGCATTACATTCTAGAAAGAAGAGAGAAGAAGAGCTTGCGCTGGGTGAAGGTCTCCTCAAAGAGGTCTATAACAGAGCTGAGACACCGTGTCATTAATCTTACAGAAGGTAATGAGTATGAATTCCGTGTCATGGCTGAAAATGGCGCCGGCGTGGGACCAGCCAGCAGCACTTCAAGACTCTTCAAATGCAGAGAGCCAACTTGCGCTCCAAGTGCTCCAACATTAATCAAGGTACTGACATTAATCTGAATACACACTATCCAAAACATGTCAAGCTGTCAATTGATATATATTTTTTAATCAGATTAATCACACTTTTGGGCTGTGTTTAATCACGAATAATTTTTGAATGAGCTTTTTTGTGATTTAAAAAAATGTATGGGGCCTAGCCCCCTAAAGTTACTATCGCTGCCCCTGCTCCAGTCGCACTGGTTGAGTCAGTCATTCACAGTGATACTTCCTCATCTCTACACAGAGCCATTTGGGGACTGCAGATTGAATTGACTGCAAAAACTTTAGACAGGACGTCTAGATGACTGAATTCTGTTGTTTTTGTAAACGGCGGGGGCGGTGTGCGTGTCATGTATTGCGCCTATATTCTTTTAATTGGACGTATACTTAATCATATATATCGCTGCAAATATATTTTTTCTTCAAATAAAAACTGTTTTGTAGATCGAGGTCTGTAGTATGCCTTCATATTGATTCTCCACACACGTCTGCTGCTCACTCTCTGACGGCAGGCTGCAGTTTCACGCCCGCTACAGCCCACTTTCTTCCTCCGCTCTCCTCTGCACTGCTGTGTCAAACAGAGGATGTCGGCCAAAAGAGTAGTGTGATTAATCTGCGTTAATTGATCAATAACGCGTAATAATTTTTTATTAATCGCACACATTAACAAGTTAATGCTGACAGCCTTCTCATAATTATACTTTTGTATGACCAAATTCATTTCTATTGTTGTTTCTATTATAATGATGAAATTTCTTTTTTTGTTCATTTGTTTTTTGCCAATTTGCTAAACAGGTCATTGACTCAACCAAGTCCTCTGTAACTCTGGAATGGACCAAGCCAGTGTTTGACGGTGGCCTGGAAATTATCGGGTATAACATAGATATGTGCAAGGCCAGTCTGGAGGAGTGGCACAGAGTCAACAATCAGATTTGTATCCAAACAATGTACACTGCCAAGGGCTTGGTGCCTGGAGAGCTCTACAAATTCAGAGTCAGTGCTGTGAATGGATCTGGAGAGGGTGAAGCTTCTGTGATTCCAAACCCTGTTCAGGCTCTGGATAGGCTAACCTCTCCTGAAATCGACATCGGAGCTGACTTTAAACAGACCCACATTGTTAAAAATGGCGGCATTGTCACTCTCCATGTTGCCTTCAGAGGAAAACCAGCTCCTCTAGCCACATGGTCTAGAGTTGATGGGGAGCTACCTGTCATGGCTGATGTCAACACCTCAGACTCCTTCTCTACTCTGACCATTGAGGGGTGCACAAGATATGAAGCTGGTAAATACACTTTGTCTTTAGAGAACAACAGTGGACGAAAGTCTATCACTTTCACAGTCAAAGTACTAGATACACCTGGACCTCCTGGAGCCATCTCCTTTAAAGATGTCACTCGTGGAGCCTTGACAATGATGTGGGATGCTCCTACAAATGATGGTGGCTCCAGAGTTCATCACTATGTTGTTGACAAGCGTGAAGCTAGCCGTCTTGCATGGCAGGAGGTCAGCTCTAAAAGCTCTCGTCAGATGATCAGAGTGACTGGTCTGGATATTGGTGTGGCTTATTTGTTCAGAGTGATTGCCGTGAACCAGTATGGCCCGGGAGAGGCTCATGAGATGACCGAGCCAGTGATCGCTACTGAGGAATCAGCTCCTCCTAAGAGGCTGGATGTTGTGGATACCACCAGCACCACTGCTTCTCTGGTTTGGATGAAGCCTGAGCATGATGGAGGCAGCCGCATCAGAGGTTATACTGTTGAATTTAGAGTCAAGGGAACTGACCGTTGGGTTGTTGCTGGAGAGACCAAACTAATGAAAATGCTGGTAGAGGGTTTAATTGAAAACACAGAGTATGACTTTAGGGTGAAGGCTAAGAATGATGCAGGAATCAGCGATCCTCAGGGTACATTTGGGTCTGTAGTTATTAAGGAGCCTCGCATTGAGCCTACAGCTGATCTCAGCAGCATCACCAACCAGCTAATCACCTGCAAGGCCTCTAACACATTCACAATCGACATTCCCATCAGTGGAAGACCCACTCCTAAGGTCACATGGAAGCTGGAGGAAATGAAATTGAAGGAGACTGATAGAGTTTGCATCAGGACTACAAAGGAAAGAACCACTTTGATGGTTAGAGACAGCAAGAGAAGTGACAGCGGAAAGTACTATCTGGTTCTGGAGAATGTAGCAGGAGTGAAGACTTTCACTGTCACTGTACTTGTAGTGGGCAGACCATCTCCTCCCACAGGCCCATTGGAAATCTCTGGGGTGTCCTCAGAATCTTGCACATTATCCTGGTCAGAGCCAGCTGATGATGGAGGCACGGATATCGCCAACTACATTGTGGAGAAACGCGAGTCTGGCTCTGCTTCCTGGCAAGTCGTCAACTCCAGCGTGAAGAGAACTACCATCAAAGTCACTCATCTGACTAAATACATGGAGTACACCTTCAGAGTGTGTGCAGAAAACAAATTTGGAGTCAGCAAGTCCATTGAGTCTGCAGCAGTGGTCATTGAACATCCATTTGGTAAGCTTTAGATAACAATCACTGTAAAATGTAATTAAATTTCTGGATATTAACAACAACTTATTTATTTGTCTTTGCATTTATCCAGTTCCTCCCAGTCCTCCAACTCGTCCAGATGTTGTATCTGTAACAGCCAATGCCATCAGTATCAAATGGGATGTGCCATATGCTGATGGTGGCAGCCAGGTGACAGGATACTGGATTGAGAAAAAGGAAAGGAATACTATCCTCTGGGTGCGTGACAACAAGCTGCCTTGCCTCGAGTGCCATTACAAGGTGTCCAACCTGATCGAGGGCCTGGAGTATCAGTTCAGAGTGTATGCAATGAACATTGCTGGACTCAGCAAAGCCAGTGAGGCCTCCAGACCTGTGGTCGCTCTCAACCCTGTTGGTAAGTATTTAAAAAATGTTAAACAAAATAAATTAAAGATTTTGACTTTTATATGTCTATGGTCAGAGTTATCTATATGTAGGTTTGTATATCTATAACTTATATACAAAATATAATAAAAGTAATACTATTTTAAATGCTTATTTAAATCAAATTTTGTAAACCTAGATCCACCGGGAAAGCCTGAGGTGACCGACATCACTCGTTCTTCCGTGTCTATTTGCTGGACTGTGCCGTTCAATGATGGTGGCAGCAAAATTGTTGGCTACATTGTGGAGAAGAAACTCTACAGTACAGATGAGTGGGATGACAATCGCTGGCTCAAGTGCAACTACACTACCATTACCGAGAACTATTTCACCATTACTAACCTGGGAGAAGGAGACACCTATGAGTATCATGTTATTGCCAAGAACGCAGCTGGTGTCCAGAGCTCTCCTTCTGAGACAACTGGCCCAGTCACCTGCAAGGATGAATACTGTAAGTTTCAGATAATTAAACAAGAAAGCAGTACAATTTACAAAATTATACTAACTGACTGTTTTTTCTCCTTAGCACCACCCATAGCTGAGCTGGACAGCAAGCTGATTGGTGAGACTGTAACTGTCATGGCTGGGTCTGACCTGGTACTGGATGGAGCTGTGGGTGGTAAACCAGAACCCACTGTCTACTGGGCCAAAGGAGACAAGGTTCTTGAGTTGGGTGAAAAATACTCTCTGACCTACACTCCAACTAGAGCTATGGTTGTCATCAAGAACTGCGACAGATATGACACCGGCAGATACAACCTGACTGTGAAGAATGCCAGTGGAGTAAAGACTGCTGCTGTCAGTGTTAAAGTTTTTGGTAAGAAATTATATTGATAACACTATATGTAGTTAAAAAAAGTGCTGTAGTAATCTAATTATTTGTTTAATCTTCTCCTCTCTAAGACACTCCTGGAGCTCCAGCTGATCAAATTGTGATCAGCAGAGTTACTGAGGAGAAATGCACTGTGTCCTGGAAGATCCCCCTGGAGGATGGTGGTGACATTGTCACACATTACATAGTGGAGCGCCGTGAAACCAGTCGCCTGAACTGGGTCATTATGGAAACTGAGTGCAAGTCTCTGTCGTGTGTGAGTTCTCGACTGATCAAAAACAATGAGTACATCTTCAGAGTCCGTGGTGTCAACAAGTACGGACCTGGAGTTCCACTGGAGTCTGATCCTGTCATTGCCAGAAATGCATACAGTAAGATTTCCCAAAATGTATTCAAAAAAATGGTTTAAACTGCTTATTGATGTACCTTTTTAAATGTCCCACCTTTTTGTCTAGCTACTTCATCACAGCCAGGCACACCTGAGGCTACTGCTGTTGCTAAGGAGCATGTCATCATTGAATGGCTTAAGCCTGAGAGTGATGGTGGCAGTGAAATCAAAAACTACATTGTGGACAAACGTGAGAAGAGCAGCACCAGGTACAGACAACATAATATAAAACCATATATATATACTTTTTTTATTTTTTAAAGAATCTCTTACTCAAGGTTTACTTCTTCTCTCTTAGGTGGACACGTGTTAATAAGACATATACTATCTATGACACTCGTCTGAAGATCACTGGTCTGCTTGAAGGAAGTGAATACCAGTTCAGGGTGACAGCCGTTAATACTGCAGGTGACAGTCAGCCCAGTGATGCCTCACCTTACATCCTCTGCAAAGACCCAACATGTAAGACATAGCTGTACTCACCTTCTTCATGTGAGACTTTTCTAGTAAAAACAGAAACAATAAAGAATGACACATTTCTCTCCTTTCAGATACTCCTGCTCCTCCATCAATGCCACGTATCACTGACACAACCAAGCACAGCATTTCCATGACTTGGACCAGGCCAATGTATGACGGTGGGTCAGATGTCACCGGTTATGTGGTGGAGATCTTAGAGGAAGGGTCCGAACAGTGGTACCGTGTTACAACCAAGGCACTGAAGACAAATGCATATGTAGCTGCTGGACTGGCAGCCAATAAGAAGTACAGGTTCAGAGTGGCTGCTGTGAATAGCAATGGCACTGGAGAGTTCAGTGAACCCAGCGCTGAGGTGGAGCCACTGGAGAGAGTTGGTGAGTTGAGGATGAATTCTAAATCATGACTTTAGAAGTCATTTTTTTGTAACTCAAAAATATACATTGCTCTTACATACTGACATCCTGATTTTCTGACATTTTCCAATTAGAAATGCCTGACCTGGAGCTGGCTGATGACCTTAAGAAGACTGTATGCCTGCGTGCTGGAGGCACCCTGCGACTGTTTGTGTCTGTTACTGGCAGACCAACGCCTGTTGTTGCCTGGAGGAAGACAGGCGTGGAGCTGCAGAGCCGTGGCTACATTGAGACCACAGACACCTACACCTCACTAATGATGGAGCAAGTCAGCCGCTATGACTCAGGAAAATATGTTGTTGAGGCAGAGAATCCATCTGGCAAAAAGACAGCCATCATTCTTGTCAAAGTCTATGGTAAGCTCAGAAAATAAAAATGTAGGCATATCTTGAGCATAGCTACAGCACATATGCAGTGTCTCAAGTTTTAATAAAAATATACAGTGAATTTTACAATATATATTTTTCCTCAACAGACACCCCTGGGCCTCCAGGTTCAGTAAAGGTTAAGGACTACACTAAAGAGTCTGTTGTCATCACTTGGGATGTTCCAAGCCTTGATGGTGGTGCTCATGTTAGCAACTACATTGTGGAGAAACGTGAAGCCAACATGAAGTCCTATAAGACTGTGACTACAGAGTGCAGAAAGACCCTATATAGGATCACAGGACTGGAAGAGGGCATGCACTACTTCTTTAGAGTTCTGCCTGAGAATATCTATGGTGTTGGTGAGCCTTGTGAGACAGCTGAATCTGTTCTGGTCTGTGAAGTACCATCCGTGCCCATGGATCTCCAGATGGTTGATGTCAGCAAGTCAACCGTTTCTTTGTGCTGGGAGAAACCATTGCATGATGGTGCTAGCAGGCTTACTGGATACATCCTGGAAGCCTGCAAGGTTGGCTCAGATAGATGGAGTGCTGTTGCTACAGTTAAAGCCTCAGTGACCCATCACACGATCCAGTCACTGACAGAGAACGACCAGTACCTTTTCAGGGTCAGAGCAACCAACAGCAGAGGAGCCAGCGAGCCTATGGACATTGTCACTCCTATCACCATCCAAGAAATTAAGGGTAAGAGGCACAACAAAGCACATAGTGATCTTAAGAAATTATGCTCTTCAATTTTCTTTTTCAGATTAGTTTTCAGAAAAGAGTTGACTTTTTTTTTTATTATTATTACAGTGATGCCCAAGATTGACATGACCAACATTCCTCAAAAGATTGTGCATGTGCATCGTGGAAAGCCTATTGAGCTCAACATCCCAATCAAGGCCAGGCCACTGCCTGTGTGCTCTTGGTTCTTTGGTGGTGTCAAGCTGAAGGACAGCCTTGATCGGATCAAGATTGACAGCAATGGAAAATACACTCGTCTCATTATCCGTGACACCACTATCAATGACACAGGAGACTACACCCTGGAGGTGAAGAACGCAATTGGTGTTGCAACAGAGGTCATCAAGGTTATCATTCTTGGTATGAAGACATTCAGATGGATTAACCTAAAAAACCTTAAGTTATTCTGTGAATTACATTTGTATTTAATTACTTTGTGTTATTCAGACAAACCTGGTATCCCCGTTGGTCCAATGAAGTTTGAAGAGACAGATGGCGTCTCTGTGACCTTGAGCTGGCAACCTCCAGAGAAAGATGGTGGCGCCAATGTTAGTGGCTATGTGGTAGAACAGCGCGAAGCCCACCGCCCTGGATGGAGTACCGTGTCTGAGTCTGTCACCAGACCATGCTTCAAGTTTACCAGACTGAGTGAGGAAACTGAGTATGTGTTCCGTGTTGCTGCCATGAACCGCTTTGGAGTTGGTGGCTTCCTGCAGTCTGAAGTTGTGGAGTGCAAGAGTCCCAAGAGTGAGTGCCATCTTGCAGATCTTGCATTACCAAAATATTATACAACAAAACAAATACTTTATTATATCCCACTACATATCTATTTTCTCCTGCAGCTATTCCTGGACCTCCCAGCAGACCCGAGGTGCTTGATGTCACACACGAGGGTATGACTCTGACATGGCAGCCACCAGAGGACAATGGTGGATCTACCATCGCTGGCTATTTCATTGAGCGCAAGGAGGCTGGCTCTGACAGATGGATGAAGGTGAACAAAAACCCTGTCACCATGACAAGATACCGCTCATCTGGTCTCATTGAGGGCCTGGAGTATGAATATCGTATCACCGCCATCAACTCCAGAGGAGCAGGAAAGCCCAGCGAGAGCTCTGCCATCACTGTGGCAATGGATCCCATTGGTATGCATTTAAATAAAATATTATTTTATTCTTTGAGTTTTGTGTTTTAGCCAAATATATATTTTACGGGGCATGTTTTTTTTTATCTTTGCAGAACCTCCTGGTCCACCACGAGAGCCCAAAGTCACAGACACCACAAGGACCTCTGTATCTCTGGCCTGGCTCCCACCAGCAGAGGAGGGTGGCTCTGTCATCACTGGTTACTTTATTGAGATGCAGAAAGTGGACCAGGTGGAATGGACCCTGTGCAACACCACTCCTACAAAGATGTGCGAGTACACACTCACTCACATGCCCCAGGGAGCAGAGTACAAGTTCAGAGTCATTTCTTGCAACGCTGGTGGTGCCGGAGAGCCTGCTGAGATTTCAGGAGTTGTTAAAGTCCAGGAGATGCTTGGTAAGTTTTCTGTATAAAATGATTGGGTTAATCAGACAACAGTGACCAGCCACCTTGAATCTAAATGATGACGTTACTAACATTGTCTGTTCTTCTCAGGCTATCCTGACTATGAACTTGACCGTAAATACGAAGAGGGTTATGTGGTTCGCCAGGGCGGTGTGATCTGTCTATCTGTGCCTATCAAGGGTAAACCTATTCCTACATGCAAGTGGACCAAGGATGGACGGGACATCTCACACCGTGCTATGATTGCCACTCATGATGACATGACTGAGCTGGTCATTAAAGATGCACACAAAGATGACACTGGAACTTATGACCTGGTACTTGAGAACAAATGTGGCAGGAAAGCTGTCTATATCAAGGTAAAACTTTCCAATATATTTTTAGTAATTTGTTTTCAACTTGTTTTGTTGTGTAGCTAAGCTCTGTAGTCAATTAATCCAAAGTTCAGAAACATTGTCTTTATTCATTTTAGCATGCAACCCTAAAAACATGAATGCCAAACTCAATCACAGATGGGGCCAAATTTTTTTAAATCAGTTGAACCAGTTCAACATTTGTCGAACATATTTATACAGGCCATGTTTTCTGTCAGGTATACAAATTAAATATGAATTATTCTATTATTCAGCCACTCTCCTTCATATGAACATACAATAGCATAATTTTCAATAAAAATAGGCTATAGTAGATTTAGGATCAATGCATAAGGCTATTCATTGTTTGGTGTTCACTGAGACTGATATACTTGTATTAGCTGCGAGTTCATTAATTAATAGTATTTGGGGTTAAACACTGCACAGTGGAAACTTGAATAAGTGTGTCAGAACAACTTCTCTGCTTGGATTTGTTTATTTTTGTCACAGAGAAAAGTTGGCCACACAAATCTAGCCTACTACCAAACATACATAACAACAGTTAGGACATTATGAGCGAGGGACCACGTGTGCCGTATGTGTGATACATTGGAGCTCTTTCATTTGTATATTTTCAGGTGCATGTGCAGCGTCAATAGCAAACAGATTGTGATACAGTTCAAAATAAATCTTCTGGCTTTGAAAGTCTGCAAAGTGCTTATTGAACTTAGTGCGAGGGGCGGGCAGTTTATAGCACAGCTGGGAACATGGAGGAAGCAGAGATTTGAGCTGTTGTTTGTCAAAAGGGAAAGTGAGCCTAGTTTCCTGCAGCAGAGGATTCTTTGACAGATACATATGATAAAATATAAGCTTACAGAGTCATGAAGTCTCCTTGCCGCTGGAGAATAAGAGCCATGTGGGAAGGGGCGGCGCCGGCCTACTCAGCAGCCGCAAGTTGAACCAGTTGAACCAGTTGAACCAGTTGAACCAGTTGTGGGGCATGTAGTTCAAGCGGATAAAGTGCAAATAACTGCCGGGCCATTAATAATACATTATTTAAAATTACAGTATTTAAAAAATACTTTTCTTGCTGAATGAAATTGTTTGGGGGGCGGGATTTGGCCCGTGGGCCTTGAATTTCACGTCTGCTTAAAAACTATTTGTACAAATAATTGTTCTTTATTTTGTTTAGGTTAAGGTCATTGGTCGTCCAGATGCCCCAGAAGGACCTCTGGAGTTTGACGACATTCAGGCCAGATCTGTACGTGTGAGCTGGAGATCTCCATCAGATGATGGTGGATCTGACATCCTGGGCTATGTTGTGGAGAGGCGTGAGGTTCCCAAAGCTGCCTGGTACACAGTGGACGCCCGAGTAACTGAGACTTCCCTTGTTGTCAAGGGACTTAAGGAAAATGTTCAGTATCACTTCAAGGTTTCTGCTGAAAACCAGTTTGGTGTCAGTAGATCTCTTAAATCTGAAGAGGCGGTCACACCAAAGACCCCACTATGTAAGTAAAAATTTTTGTAGGCTTTTATGCTTTTATTTTGACGTTTTCTCTTTGTCTCTTTGATAATATTGTGTTCATAGCAAATAGTTTGTAACTAACAAATTACTGAAATTACTTTTAGGTCCACCAGAGCCTCCAAGCAACCCACCAGAGATCATGGATGTCACTAAGACCACAGTGGCCTTGTCCTGGGCTCGTCCTCGTGATGATGGTGGCTCTCGTGTCACAGGATACTATGTTGAGAGAAGAGAGGTGTCAACAGAGAAGTGGGTCCGCCACAACAAGACCCACATTACCACAACTATGTACAATGTCACTGGTCTTATCCCAGACGCAGAATATATGTTCAGAATTGTGGCTCAGAACGACATTGGAAAGAGTGAACCTGGACCTTCCTCAGAATCAATAGTCTGCAAAGATCCATTTGGTAAGATGTGTGACTTGTTTAAATTTAGGAATACATAGAATAGAGCTCTGCTCAATTTAGTTTTTCATCAATATTTTTGAATGGCCTTCACTGTTTTTAACAGACAAACCAAGCCAACCTGGAGAGATAGACATTGTGTCTGTCACCAAAGATTCCATCACCATCCATTGGCTTAGACCTGAACATGATGGTGGCAAAGAGATCCTGGGCTACTGGATTGAGTTCAGAGAGGCTGGGGAGTCTGCATGGAAAAAATGTACAAAAGAGCGTTCCAAGGACCGTCAGTTCACTATGGGTGGATTGATGGAGGCCACTGAGTATGAGTTCAGAATCTTTGCTGAAAACGAGACTGGACTCAGCCGTCCTCGTCGCACTCCAATGGGAATTAAGACCAAACTAAGTGGTGAGACTTTTTTTAAACTTTTTTATTATATTCATAACAATAATAGTGTCTAATTACACACATTTTAACATAAATTATAATAATTATTTTTATAGTTGGTGAGGCTCCAGTTTTGAAGGATGAGATCCAAGACACAACCACCAAGCTTGGCGAGTCTGGCACTCTTACCTGTGGCATTATTGGCCGTCCTCTCCCTGAGATCAAATGGCATCGTTATGGCAAGGAACTGATCCAGAGTCGCAAGTACAAAATGAGCTCAGACGGCCGCAACCACTCCCTGAGCATTCTAACAGATGAACAGGAGGATGAGGGCCTGTACACTTGCAGAGCCACTAACGAGGCTGGTGAGATTGAGACTAGTGGAAAACTCCGTCTCCAAGCTGCACCACAATTCCACCCTGGTTTCCCTCTGAAGGAGAAATACTATGCAGGTGCTGGCACCAGCCTGCGCCTCCATGTTGTCTACATCGGACGTCCCATCCCCCAGATTATGTGGTTCTATGGCAAGAAGCCCCTGAACCCATCTGAGAATGTGATTATTGAAAACACAGAAAGCTACACTCACTTGGTTGTGAGGAATGTTCAGAGAAAGACCAATGCTGGACGCTACAAGGTGCAGCTCAGCAATGCTTTTGGAACGATTGACACTGTATTGCGGGTTGAAATTCAAGGTAACATACTACTCCCCCAGTACTCCCACAACTTCCCACTAAGGCATTACAGAAAGATTAAACTAAAACAAATATTACATTTGTTCTCTTTTGTCTAGATAAACCTTGTATGGCTGAAGGACCTTTGGTTGTTGATGCCTTACTAAAGAGCACTGCAATCATCAGCTGGAAGCCTCCGAAGGATGATGGTGGTTCTTTGATTACCAACTACCTTGTGGAGAAGCGTGAGGCCAAAGAAGGCGAGCAGTGGCACTTGGTGTCCTCATCTATCTCTGGCACCAACTGCCGTATACTCAACCTAATTGAAAATGCTGGATACTACTTCAGAGTTTCAGCACAGAACCAGTATGGAGTCAGCGAACCTTTGGAGATTCCTTCTGTAGTCATTATCAAGAGTCCATTCGGTAAGACTTTTTGGAATTTTAAATGGCGCAAATGGTACAATTGGTGTACATAAAACTGTGCTACATTATGTTATGAGGACACCCTTGCCATTCGTTTGATTAACATTACCTTGTTGTTTTACAGAGAAACCTGGCATCCCACAACAGCCCTTCATCATGAGTTCGACCAAAGACTCCTGTGTTGTTTGCTGGAAGCCCCCAAGCAGCGATGGTGGGGCTAAAATCACCAACTACTATCTGGAGAAGCGTGAAAAGAAGCAAAATAAATGGATGTCAGTAACAAGCAAGAAAATTGCCGAGACAAACTACGAGGTCAAAGGCCTGATTGAAGGCTTCGAGTATGAGTTCCGTGTCAAGTGTGAAAACATGGGAGGTGAAAGTGACTGGAGTGAAATCTCTGCTCCAATCATTCCCAAATCCGACCAGACTCCTCGTGCTCCTGCCTTCAGAGAAGAGATGAGAGACATGACTGTTAAGTACCAAGCGAATGCCACATTTGTCACTAAGGTACATCATGTAGATGTATTATTTAAACAAAGTGTTTATCTTTCAATAATATGCTTTGTAACTAGAAATGTAACCATTATACTTTTTTAAAAGGTGATTGGACATCCAAAACCTATAGTGAAATGGTATCGTGGTGGAAAGGAAATTTTGGCTGATGGAACCAAAATAAAATCCCAGGAATTTAAGGGAGGCTACTACCAACTGGTTATTACCAATACTGATGAAAAAGATGCCATGGTTTACCAAGTCAGAGCTACCAATGCTTCAGGATCCATCTCGATGACAGCCAACCTTGATGTGGAGGGTAATCATTTATTAATTAAACTTTTTTTGTAGCTAATACTAAATGCTGTTTTATTACTTGTTTTTATTATTAATCATTTTCTTTCATAATTTTTAGTGCCTGCCAAGATCCACCTGCCTAAGGAGCTCCAGGGAATGGGAGCAGTCCAGGCCGTCCGTGGTGAACATATTACTATCAAGATTCCAATTTCTGGAAAGCCTGAACCTGCAGTTACTTGGCAGAAGGGTCAAGAGATTCTCTCAAACTCTCCCTATCATCAAGTCATCACCACCAGATCCTTCACCTCTCTGGTCTTCCAGAAAGGAGTAAAGAGCAAGGATACCGGGTACTACATTATCACCGCTAAGAATAGATTTGGAACAGACAAGCAAACCATTGAAGTCTGTGTAGCTGACATTCCTGAAGCACCCAAAGGACTTATTGTCAGTGATATTGCACGTGATTCAATCACTCTTACCTGGGAGCCTCCTGCAAATGATGGAGGAAGCAACATAATCAACTACATTGTGGAGAAATGCCCAGCTAATGGTGACAGATGGATCCGTGCTGGACAAACAGCTGACTGCAGCATCACTATAATTAATATCTTTGGAAAGGCAAAATACCAGTTCCGTGTAATTGCTGAGAATGAGTTTGGTTTAAGCCCACCATGTGCCCCAACAGAACCAATAACCACAAAGGAAGACACATCTGTAATAAGAAACTATGATGAAGAGGTTGACGAAGCTCGAGAAATTGTCAGAGAAGAGGCTCCATTCTACAAGGTGAAGGAGCTGTCCTCCAAATACACCATCGCAGAAGAACTTGCCCGCTGTCAGTTTGGAGCTGTCCACAGATGTGTGGAGATTGCAACAAAGAAGACCTTTATGGCCAAGTTTATCAAGGTCAAGGGCACTGATCGTGAGTTAGTTCTGAGGGAGATTGAAGCCCTTAATGTAGCAAGACACAAGAATATCATCTACCTTCATGAATACTTTGAGAGCATGGATGAGGTCATCTTGATCTACGAGTTCATTTCTGGTGTAGATATCTTTGAACGCCTTGGCATTGGCAACTTTGAGTTGTCAGAACAAGAGATTGTCCGCTACATGAGACAGGTCTGCTCTGCCCTCAAATTCTTGCACACCAACAACTTTGGCCACTTTGACATCCGTCCCGATAACATTGTCTACACCACAAGAAGAAGCACCCTTATTAAGATAATTGAGATGGGCCAATCCAGATTGCTGATCCCAGGTGAAAATATCAGAATGTTGTTCTCAGCACCAGAATACTGCGCTCCTGAGGTCCACCGCCATGATCTGATCACCACGGCCACTGACATGTGGTCGGTTGGTGTAATGGCCTTTGTCTTGCTCAGTGGTCTTAATCCATTTGCTGCTGAATCTGTAACAAAGATGATAGAGAACATCTCTAACTGTGAGTATGTATTTGATAGTGAAGCATTCAAGGACATCAGTCTTGAGGCTATGGACTTTGTAGATAGACTTTTAGTCAAGGACAGGAAGCTCCGTATGACTGCCCATGAAGCTTTGGAGCACCCCTGGCTCAAGATGAAGCTCGAGAATGTCAGCAACAAACTTATAAGGACTCTGAGACACAGACGCTACTACCAGACTTTGACAAAGAAGACAGACTATATTGTTTCATCCGCTCGCATTGCTTATGGTGGTGCCTTCAAAAACCAGAGAGGACTGGCTGTGGGTAAAGTCAAGATTGGTACTGAGTACCATGGCCTGCGAGCTGGACCTGTCATGCATGCCTCTGCTGAAGAAGGTGGCCATGTAAGATTTACTTGTAGCTTTACTAACTTTGACAAGAGCACACAGGTTTCATGGTTCTTTGCTAACCGCCAGCTGCACCCAAGTCCCAAATATGAGATAACATACAGCAATGGCTTTGCTAGCGTGTATGTAAAGGACATTGAAGAGTGTGATGATGGTGTATACAGATGCAAGGTTGTAAGTGATGATGGAGAAGACAGTGCTTATGGGGAGCTCTTTGTTGAGTCTGTGAGGAGTATCAAGGAGTACTACCTCAGCCGCTCCATCAAGAAACTCAGAAAGAGTGTAGACAAAACAAAACTACTGCAGAGACCACCAGAGTTTACTCTACCACTCTACAATCGCACTGCATACATTGGCGAAGATGTCCGCTTTGGCGTCACTATAACTGTACATCCTGAGCCTCATGTAACATGGCTGAAGAATGGTGAGAGGATCAAGCCAGATGACGATGAAGGCAAGTACATTTTCATTAGCGATAAAGGTCTCTATCAGCTGGTGATTCACAACCTGGATATGAATGATGATGCTGAATACACAGTTATGGCGCACAACAAGTTTGGAGATGACAGCTGCAAGGCCCGTCTCACTGTTACACCTCATCCTGTTGTGGAAGAAACTATGAGGCCCATGTTCAAACGTCTGCTGGCTAACACTGAGTGTATTGAGGGCGACAGTGTCCACTTCGAGCTCAGAGTGTCTGGAATACCCACTCCTATACTGAAATGGGAGAAGGATGGTAAACCACTACAGCTAAGCTCTAAGGTTGTTGTTGTGGAAGAGGATGTTGACTACCATGTCTTGCATGTCAGAGAAACCCTTCTGGAAGACTCTGGTGTGTACAAGGTCACTGCTACCAACTCTGCTGGGTCTGCAAGCTGTCAGGCTACACTCAAGGTGGACCGCCTTTCCTACACAAGACGGGAGTATAAGAGCGAGCAGGAGAAAATGAGACACATTCAAAAGCAAATTGAAAAGACTAACAAGATGGCTCAGCAGATTGCAGCCACTGAGGAACTTGTACCATTGAACCCTGCAGCTCAAGAAGCTCTAAAATTTGCTGCAGATATGTACAAACCTGCAGTAAGCACAAAGAATGTTGAGGGAGAGTTTGACATCACAGAAGAGAAGTCAGACACCAAGAAACTTGAGGAGGAGAGGAGGATCTTCATGCCATATGAAATCCCAGAGCCTTTGGTTCATGATGCAAAAATTCTGGATGAGGACAAATGCATTAAACAATTTGTGCCTCTTTCTGAAATGAAATGGTACAGAAAGTTGCGAGACCAGTATGAAATTCCAGAGAAAATGGAGAGAATTGTGCAGAAGAGACAGCGCCGCATCCGCCTATCAAGGTGGGAGCAGTTTTATGTCATGCCTCTTCCAAGAATTACTGACCAGTACAGACCAAGGTGGCGTATTCCCAAACTGACACTTGATGATTTGGAGACAGTCAGACCTGCACGTCGCTCACCATCATCTGAATCTGAGGCTTCCTTCAGATCTAGAAGAAGATCTCTGGGAGACTTCAGTGATGAGGATGCAATGATGCCACTAGAGGACTACATTTCAATGAAGAAGGCTGAAGAGGAAAAAATTATGCTTGAGGATGAACTTGAGCTGGGATTTTCCGCTTCTCCTGTTCATAGCCCAGTGCGTGTTGAAAGACGTGAAGAGAGAAGACAGGAAGTGAGGCATGAGGCTGTTGAGGTTACTGAGACTAAGAAGAAACGCACTGTTGCTCAGTTTATGAGAAGGAGAAGGTCATTATCACCAACATACATTGAGTTGATGCGTCCAGTGTCAGAGCTAATCAAACCACGCTTGAGACCCCCGGTCGACATTGAAGCAGAGCACGTAGAAAGGAGATCCCCAACGCCTGAGAGAACAAGACCTCGTTCTCCAAGTCCCATAAAATCAGCTGAGAGATCCTCACGCTCCTCTTCTCGGTTTGAACGATCAGCTCGCTTTGACATAATGTCCCGTTATGAGGCCAGGAAAGCAGCTTTGAAATCTGAAAGAAAATTCCAGGTGGTTACCCAAACCCCATTCAGCCTGGACCATTCTCCTAGAGTGACTGTCAGGATGCGCTCCCACCGTGTACCCATTGGCCAAGACACAAAATTCACACTTAACATCCAGTCTAAGCCAGAAGCTCAGGTGCAGTGGTTCCATAATGGTGCTGCCATCTCTGAAAGCAGCCAGAAATATGTCTTCTCAAACATGAGTGGAGTTCTGTCTGTTACCATTTTGGAGTGTCAAGAAGAGGACAGTGGCACATACCGTTGTGTGTGCACCAACGCCAAAGGAGAGGCATCTGATTATGCCACTCTCGATGTGTCAGGTGGTGGCTACACAACATTCTCCTCCCGTCGAAAAGACGAGGAAGCTCCCAAAACACATGTCCCAGAGGCTTCTAAAATTGACCACTATCACACAACTCACTTCAAAACTGGTTATGCTGCAGAAAGCCACTTTGAAGTGGAGGAAACCAAGACTAAAATAACTGCTGAAAGATATGGAGCAACTTCTGAGAGATACTCCTCTGCAGAAAGATATGAATCATCTATCAAGTATGCCTCCACTGAATATTTGTCATCTGGGTCTTCGTATTCATCAGACAAATTTTCATTATCAGGAAAACATACCACATCAGAGGCTAAAGTAAAAACATCTGCAGCAGTTGAGGAAAAATTAAAGCCTTCCCTCCCTGCAAGAATCCTTACCAAACCTCAATCTTTGACTGTTTCTGAAGGAGATACAGCGAAATTCTCCTGTGACATTGATGGAGAACCTGCACCATCTGTCACATGGGTGCATGAGAGCAAAACACTAACATCCTCTCAACGTGTCCATATCACTTCCACACAGTACAAGTCTAGTCTTGAGATTTCCTCTGTGACATCAGCAGATGAGGGCAGCTACACAGTTGTGGTTGAAAACTCAGCTGGTCGCCAGGAGGCCCACTTCACTTTGTCAATGCACAGACCACCTCCAAAGGCTGAGGTCAAGGCTGTTAAGTCACCAGAACCAACAGTGACATCTCCTGTTCCACCTGTGAAATCCCCCGAACCAAGCGTCAAATCTCCTGAACCCAGTGTCAAATCCCCTGAGCCTTCAGTCAAATCTCCTACTGTGAAGTCCCCTGAACCGAGTGTGATCTCCCCTGTCCCAAGTGTAAAGTCTCCTGAGCCAGCAGCTGTCAAATCACCTGAACCTGAGGGAATAAAGTCACCAAAAGGTATTAAATCTCCTGAACCTGGCATTAAGTCTCCATCAGGAATTAAGTCCCCAGAAAGGGTAAAGTCTCCTGAACCAGAAGGAATTAAATCTCCACGTGGCGTGAAGTCTCCGGAACCAGTTGGAGCCAAGAAACCACTCGGTGTTAAATCACCCGAACCTGCTGGAATCAAATCACCAAAGGGCATTAAGTCTCCAGAACCAACCGGCATCAAGTCTCCAAGGGCTTTGAAGTCGCCTGAACCAACTGGCATCAAATCCCCAAGAGCTCTAAAATCCCCAGAGCCTGAGGGAATCAAGTCACCACCAAGGATGAAGTCTCCTCCTCCTATCATGTCCCCAAAGAGGGTTATGTCTCCTCCCACTGTCAAAGCACCGCCAAAAGTCCTAAGCCAGATTGCAGGTGAAGCCTGTGAAGGCTCGGTCAGAATGTCCTGCTCATGTGAGAGCAGTGTCAAGGAGGTGGTTTGGTATGTCAATGGCAAGAAGATTTCTCAGAGCAGCCGCTTTGAGACGCACTACTCTGAAGGCTCCTGTAGTCTTGTCATCTATGATCTGACAGATAGTGACCAGGGAGAGTACACCTGTGAGATGATGTCAGATGGTGGTGTGTCCAAATCATCATTTTCCTTCACTGGACAAGTGTTCCAAACAATTTTTATGAAAATCACAGCATATAGAGAGCAGCAAGTCGCACTTAGAGGTATGCTTTTGCTTCATCAGGTTATTCTATACAAACCTTTGTGTAAATTTTAAGGGTTTAAAATATTTCTGTTTTTTCTCAGGATCCATGGCAATAAGTCAAAAAGAATCCTCTTCATCAATGATGATGAAGAAAGAAGTTCATATGATGGAGGAGTCCTCATCCTTCTCCTCCACTCAGCAATCCATGATGTCATCCATGATGGAGTCCAGCTCATTCAGCAGCATGGCCGCTGAGATGAAGTTTGAGACCATGTCTATGTCTAGCATGTCCTCCATGGCTTCAGAGACATACGCCATGAGCTCCAGCAGTCTCACAGAGATGACATCACACATGGAAGGGTCCACTTTCAGATCAATTGGTAAGACACATTTTGTTAAGAAACTTGCAGATGCTAAATTGGGTGTTTATGTTTTGTTTTTTTGTTGTTGCTTTTGTTTTGTTTTTTACAAAAAATAAAATAAATAAATAAACCCCTCTAATGTAGATGCTCTGTTTACAGGTGGTCCTCCTAGGATTGAAGCTCTGCCAGAGGACATCAGCATCGAGCCAGGCAAAGTCCTGACAGTGGCTTGTGCTTTCTCTGGTGATGCCAAAAACATTGAATGGTCCCGTGGAGAAAAAACCATTGAAGTGACTGCTGGAGGACGCTTTCACATTGACACCACAGAGGACCTGACTACACTTATCATCACTGGGGTAAAGGAAGAAGATGCTGGAACCTACACCCTTAAACTGTCCAATGAGCTTGGCTCAGACACAGCAACTGTTCACATTAGTATTCGATCAGCGTAAAAGAAATCTTATCTTTTCCTTATTTTTCCCTTTTCCCTACTTCCATGCCTTTTTATTTATAAATTAAGCTAAATAATATTTTACCTGGATTTCTGTTCTTGTAAATATGAAGTATTTTTGTACCAAACTTGACATTAATTTATGCCAAACTAGACTAAAGTCTAAAGTTGTTATAAAATGTGCCATATTGGATAAATATGACTTAGGATTTTTGATCCATTTTTCTGTGACATGTACATAATGTATATAGCCGAATTTAACGGTTATGGGGAATGTATGCAATGTAATTTATGACAATGACTGTATGAAACTAAATGTGGTTTAGCAGGAGAAAGTTTCGCATGGAACGAATACCCTGCTAAACAGAGAAACTAAACACTGTGCCTCAACAATAAGTTGAAGTCTAAGATTGCCTCAACAGGTAGAGAGGCTCCCTGTTGAAGTTACTTCAAGCCGAGACAAAACTGCTGTCAAGAGCAGTGAACCAAGAGCGTGAGATCCTGAGTGCTGTTTGCATCTACCCTCATGTAAGCAGGACAACTGGACCTCACGCTCCGACTGATTATGTCATACTGCCATTTTGATGACACGCTCATAGTGCAAGCGGCCTGCACTCCCTGAGCACAAGTGTTTTGTGCTCTGCTTCTGGCAAATGATCACTGGCTGAAACACATTCGTACCATCAACCTGGCCAATCACATGAAACTGGAGCTGTCCTTTGCTTGTTTGCAGAAGTAGAGCTGTCTCTCGGAGGTCTGCTGTGTGTTTGTGTGTTAGTTTGTAGAAAATCACCTGCCGGTCAAGCTGGGTGCCACTAAGCACCTGAACCACAGCTTAAACCAACCAGCTGTGTCCAAAAGATGAATCAGAAGAAAGCATTTATTGTGAGCTGCCCAGCTCTTTGGTGTGATTGATATTAGTTTTAGCATTGACTATTTTTGCTGCCTCCTTGAGTTTTTGTCATTATTGATTTAATAAAGCATGATTGTCAGCACTATAGTATATCTTCATTGTGTTTTTGGTCTCATCAAATTTTTAAATATATTATGTGGGTACAACAACTGTACATACTAGTACCTTAAAATAGAAGTTAAAAGCAAACCGAAAAAAGGAGTTTTTATTTTAGAATGTTATTATTTTCTCACATGTTTATCACCAAGGATAATTAGTGGGAGAGCTTATGACCTGTGCAAGTTTGCAAGTGGCAAGACACCCTAATATCATTGTGAAACTAGGCCTGTGCTGTAGTCCCCGACAGCAAGGTGTATATCGGCGAAAACGGCCCCATACGTCTGCCCCGTACGTCTGCCCCATACGTCTGCCCCGTACGTCTGCCCCGTACGTCTGCCCCGTACGTCTGCTACAACTGTTACCAAACCTGGGGTTTGTGAAGAATGTTTTTGCCAAATTTAGAAAATTCCCTAAAGCTGCATTATTCTTTCAGTCTATAGGTGGCGCTATAGAGGTAACTGCCATCATATTGGTCAGATGTGTTCATGGCCGGGGGGT
>JAVQKC010121014.1:0-33337 GCA_036025475.1 Philypnodon macrostomus
CCTCCTCCTTCACCATCATCCCGCCCACCCTCCCCATCCTACTCCAGTGGCTTCTTTCTTCACCTCCACTCCCCTTTCCCCCCCTTTATCTTTGATTTACCGCCCCCCCCCCCCCCCACACACACACCCACTCACACACACGCACACACCTCGACAGCACATTAAGAGCGTTTAAACTGTGGCCGTTACTAAACAGAGGTCTTTATGGAGCCGCGGCACACATCTAAAGGCCATTACGGCTACATCAAAGCAGGATAACAATGACTAATGAACAATAGATATCATGAGAGACTGTGCCAAATCAGTATTCACTGTTACACTGTTAGGAGGTGTGTATATCGTGTGTGCGTGCAGGGCAATCAGAGCCCCATTTATTTTTGAAATCATAAAGCGTGCCTCTTTGCGTGAGTTTCCCGCACCTCGCAAACACATTTCTCGGGCTTTTTTTTTCAGGTCAATAATTAAGCCTGTCAGCGGTGTTATTGTGAATTTGTGGTGCCTTTTTTTTCCCCCGCCAACTTTCCACAATTACACACAGTCGCTCAGATTAACTCAGCAGGATCCAAACCTTTTCATATCCTCTTGCTGTATTCTTCCCATTGACCCAAACAGGAGCACCCCACGCCCCCTACCACTCCTGCCTGAGCTCTTTGGAGGTGCGGTGGTATTTTGTAGGCTTTACCCTGCACTGAATCGAGAAGGTGGAAGTGGCACACGTAATCCCATAATGGCAGGTACATGATGACAGGGGAACTCGTCTAATCCTCTTTGAGATGCAGCTTTCACTAATCTGTCAATCTGACCCTCACAAAAACATGAAAATACACAATTAGAACAATTGAACAATGTCGTGTAAGTGATGTGGTGACACCTCATGCTTCAGGTTTGGGCTTTTTATTTGTTTATATTTTTGCAGTGTACAGAAATCAGTGGCGGCAGGGTGCTCTCATACTATACATTTTCAGATTCTATTTAATTTTCTACACTCAATACCCATATATACCCATATCCTCAGTGACCCAAGGACAGGAAATGCAACAGATTGATTAAATGAATGAATCTTTAGACACTTTTTATAGTTGTTTCATTGGCATTGTTAATATTTTATTGTTTTTTATATGATACTGAGGAATAAAATTAGGTCCCGCAGTCAGAATCCCTGGATTACACAATGTATTACAATTACCACACACCAAAGGCATCATTGTGTGTGTGTGTGTGTGTGTGTGTGTGTGTGTGCGTGTGTGTCTTATATGAATACTAACCATTACTTTACAAATCTATATAATAGGCCCTCAGTTTAGCTCAGTCAATACAGCTTCAGCCCATATTCAGAGGAAGCTGTCACATGACAGTTTGCCAAATGTCAAACCTGTCAATAGAGCTGAAAAAGGCCAAAAAGTATCTATACAAAAAAAAAAAAAAAACGAATCTATATATATTCAATGTCATGCCTGGTATAACTCTAGCTCACCTATACACACACTATAAACCCAAACGCTGATACCTGTGGTGCATACTGTTAAGCCTCCCACTTCCATACACTTTTCGACACATAGACAAAGGACAGTCTCTTGTTGACATAAAATATATATAATCCTTCCCCTTTCGCAGATATAGATTTTCAGGAACAAGTAAAGGACTCTTTGACCTGCCACTTGTTAAATCTGCACCCACTGTACACCACAAGCACACATCACTTTTAACAGGTGGAACATACAATAGGGGCAACAGCGCTAAGCATCATCGAAACTGGTATACCAGACTTACATTACTTTAGATCAAGGTTGTCTAAATGTTTTTTCCCTGAGGGCCACATTGTCAAAAATGAATACTGAGGAGGACCAGTCTCTGAGCTGTCCGATTTAAGTCCCCTTTGGTTGTATCTGTTTTCTGGACGTATATGTTCAGCAGGTTTTTCACTTAGTGCTCCTCTATATTATCACCACACAGAAAAGTGGACACATATCTTGTACACCTTGAACGCGTTCTTTGAGTTGGATTATGTAGAGGCACATGGAGTAAAAAGAATATTTGGGCCGACTGAGAGGTTAGCCTGAGGGCCACAAAAAATTGCTCTGCGAGCCGCATTTGGCCCCCGGGCCATAGTTTGGACACCCCTGGTCTAGATGAATTTGGAGCATTATTGTTTGCACTGTGTATCAGTTTAATAGTATTTTTTTCTTCACATATACAGTGAAAAATACATGTCTTCCAACTTACCGTGTGATTTACACAAAATGACCACATCGAAAGGCTGGCAAAAGTCCACATGATTCAAAAATATCAAAGTGAATAACAGGAAAGGCTAATAATGTTTATGACATATTACAACAGCACATACATATTTCATTATACAAAATGAAGCCCTTTATTACCTTTTAATCTCACATGTCCATTTGCATTATGGAGCCGCCGATGCTGCCAAATCAATATTCCATGTATTAACAAAAACATTGTCTTCCTTCACACTTACAAACATATTGCTGGGTTGCAGGTGACGTCACAATATTCTATAGCCCTATGCATTTTAATGGGAGATGGGGGGCAGGGAAATGACTGTAGATTTTGTGTGTGGTTGGATAGATATAGGGGATGAAAATGATCAGGTTCAACATTTCTGGATTTTTTGGGGGGTAATATTTCTTATAGAAATCCCATATTGTTGAAAAATGGCCCCTGCCCCCATCTGAGGGAAAGACATCATCACATTCTAGAACCTGAAACCCAGCAATTGAAGTTTTGTATCTGGGTCTTAGGTCTTTGGAAATTTGGTGCATTCAAAAGTGACATATAATTATAATGACATGAATAAAATAAGCTATCAAATATGCAGAGATGAAAAATCAATGTTGTTATGTGTACATAGCCAGTGCAAATTACATAAAATGTGAGCCTGATGAATTAATATTTGTTCTGTTTGGATTTTTAATCTCACTCACACCAACCTGCACCTTCAATTTATTTTACCTTTTAATATGCCCTATACCTCTGCTCTGACCAATGAGCCCCTGGGGTCAGAGGGCTGTGTGACCTTTACCCTCTGACCCCTCGAGCGGCCACGCTCTAACCCCGGCACAGATGGATAACGCTCGGGCCTCTTTATCTGCGTCTGACCACACAGCCCGCCCTGCCCTGGCCCCACACGCGCCACTGCCTTCACCTCTGTGCCCTCGGCCTCAGTTCCTCCGTGTCGTTCTTGTTTGGATCATATGGTCTTTTCTCCTTAACCCTTTCCTCGCAGCTCGCCCTCACACCTGCTTTACCTGTGGCCTTTTTATTTCCTATGTCTCTGTGTGGATCAAAAGAGTTGTATCTATATCATCGTGGAAGTTGCTGAGCTAATAGATTGTTATTTCATCACAACTATTTTACCACAAATGCCATTTCATGTTTTACTCATGTTTATTAACCTGGAGATTAGGGCATGTTTTTGCAGTAGAGAAATAATGTATAGACATGGTGATCTGAAGCATCTTCTAATTAACCCATGTGGAAAATAACATGGGTGTGGGCATAAGATGCAGTGATTAAAAAGACTGTTATAGGCGTGACATAAGGAGCCACATAAAGCCTATAGAAATATAAAGCATACACACATAATAAATGAAAGATTATTAGAGAAGTTCAGGAGTTTGTGGGTGATCCAAGAAATTCATGACGGACTATTGTTTTGTACAAGCACTTTCTTCATATACATAAAAGTTCAACTTGTAAAAAACTAAATATGCAGCAATTATTTATAAGGAAAAAAAGTTCTTTATGTCTGGCACCAGTGAAATCCAGATTCAAACGCAGACAGAATTACACCAGAAAGAGTTTGGCCTTTGAAAAGAGCTTGTTTATACCAAAACCTGATCCATTGTTCAGGTTTTACACAAAATATAATCTATTGAGATTAAGATTAAAATGTTTAGCCCATGATAATGAATAAACGTTAAGATACCCCTTTTCTCTTCTGCTGTGTGTGTTGGCTCATAGATGGGATCATTATAAACATTTATGCGGTGGAGGAGCCTCTGGTGCCAAAGGGGGCTGAGGCTCGCGCGGATCGAACCTTTCGATTGATACTGAAACAATTTGCATACTGATTCTCTTTCAGCGCGCGCGGATCCATAACAACAGCGGCTCGCTATTCAAAAGAGTAGAGGCACGGAGGAAGAGGCACTACAACGCGCCCGTAAAACGGACGGAAAGCTGGACCAAATGGAAAGAAAAGGCGAGGATAGTTTGGACATGGACGCGCGGAGGATGTGTGTAGGATGTGTGTAGGATGTGTGTAGGACTGCTGCGCAGAGGAAGGATGGAGGACATGCAGAGACACAGAGGGCGAGGGTGGGACGCAGAGACGCACCGAGGACACGCACATTCGGCTTTTCTTTATAACTCATGTTGGACTTAGAGCTGATGTAAACTGATGGTAGAGCTCTGTCCGCCGATCTGCTGTAGATATGGGAGTGACCTAGACGCGTGACAGATCCTGCGGTAAACCCTGTGTGAGTGTGAGTGTGTGTTAGAGCTAGAAGAGTTTTGCACTAAAAGGTCTGACACCGCCGCACTGATAGTATTAGGTTCAGAATTATTATTATATTTGAATATAATCTTTGTCCAGTTTTACAGTTGAAATAACAGCATACATGTGTTTACGTGTCTGTAGCGTAGAACGAACAGTAATGCGTTTATTATAGAGGTCCAGTTAGTGTTGGATACTTACCGAATTAACATATTTTATTGCAGAATATAACTAAACAAAAGAGAATACACTAATTAGATTCGTGTTGATTAGTGGCCTGTCACAAAAAATATGTTCACTTCCCGTGCGCATGCGTATTTAGACTGTGTTATAATAAGTATTTTGATTGTTTTAAATGTGTTGGAGCTACAAAAATACCATGGCTGAAGATAGCGTGTGAAAAACATGTTCCACATGTTGAACCTCACAGCCTGCCCTAGAGCACGCGTCTCTGAGTTAACAACTGTTACATGTTATGATAATGGTCGCATTTTAAATAATACTTTATAAGGAAACATTCTTTATAAATGTCCACAAACGTGTTCGTTTTCTAATGTATTAAAAGTATAGGCCTAAGAGGTGTTTTTAGAGCCTACACACACACACGCACACACACATACACATTTAAAACGCATAGTCTAAATGCATTATATGATCCAAATAGCACTTAGCTTAATAGTTTTTGCCAAAGTTATTAGCCTATATCTGGAAATATATTTTTAAGTAAACTCTTTGTCAGTAAACTTCTGTTCCCGCCTGCACGTGTGATTTTATTAGTGACGAATAGGCCTAATTGAAGTTTAACAGGCGACACTTGCGCAATCTGACGTCATAATTGGAGTCTGTCAAAGTTAGCGGAGTAATTGTGCGGCATATGGACGTGTTCATGTAAAGTGATGCCTGATTAATTGCACTTGAGTGCGCGAATCAGACCAAGTGACGCGGAATAACGCACGGGCGCAGGCAGTTGGTTTACCCTGAGCGAGCAGCAGGCGCATCTGTTGTGCGCGCGCACATGATGGCATTTAATTAATTAGAAAATAATTTATCCTAACAGCATTCCTCACTCACATGAACGACACTGTCAAACTGTGTGTGTACTTGTACGTGTGTGATGGGGCCAGCTACGCATTTCGGTAAAGTTCTTCAAACTTCTGAGAAGATTTAGGCTGGATTAAAACGAGATGATCCGTATCTCTCCCACTGACCAGCTACTGAGGCGAACATGAACTGAATCCACCTTTACTTTTTTCAACAAATTAAAATCGAATTAATTCTAAACGTCTTGAATACATTTAGAATAATTAGGCCAACTTTTAAAATGAAAATATCGGAATCATCCTAAATCATATTTGTGCTCATATAGCAAAGAGCTGAATCCTTTATATTTCTGTTTATTCTGAAAATCATTCCTCAGATATGGATGCACCAAAAAGGCCAGGGTTGTTGCAAATGTGTAGGGTGTATTTTTATCTTTGTTTATTCTATCAAATCAAAGGCCTTAGCCCGAGTTCCTCCAGGAATTATAATTTTATTCCGTATTGATTGGCGCGCGGTGTGTGTATTCTAGGCCCATAGGCTGCAGCTCCTCTGCCAAAGGCCAGCCGCCTACACTGCATATGGAGCTCTGTGTATGGCGCTTTGAGCAGACAGAATCACAAGCTTCTCTCATTTGTTATTAGCCACGTCGACATTTGTACGATCAGTAATGATATAATAATGAAATTATTTGAGGTATTCCGACGAAACACTGCGCCATGTTTCAGATCCAAAAGGGTGAGTCTGTTTCCTGTATGCGACGTTCCTCTTATGACCCATCCAAATAATCACTACGGACCGAGTAGGCTCATTTATAAGTGTACTTTCACCACATGCCTTTTAGCGAGACCTTATTCCCAAACAAGCTGTAATTGTCATTTTGAACATCTATAACGTTTGCAACGCGGTGTCACTTTGTGGGGCTGCCGAAATATTGATCCACTCGGCTCTCTGTGAGGGTTTATGATGTTTGTGCTGTGGATATGCTGTGGGCTTCACACAGTAATACACCTGATTAACACATGGCGTAAGTGTATGGTATCTGAGCCACGGCTCCTTCAGGTGTCCAGTGCGCTGTGTAAAACGGAGCGGTGCATTCTTCACTATAAGCCCTCACACATGTGTTTTCTTTTAATTCAAGTAAATGATGTTTGAAATGTATCCTCTTAGCGCAGTGCGTCCTCACAATCTGCGCAAAGCAAATGTCAGCGGCTATAGGGCATGCCTATTCTCGGCACAATGGCCACAGAGGCAGCACATAAACACACATCTCAGGTCGTGGTGACATGGCAGCAGCGTATCGATCCGTATGAGAATGTGTAGATGAGCTCTGCTGCCATGTGAGGCCATAGCCTGGCCTTTAGTCCTCTGCCTTTACAGCTCTCTGTATGTAACAGTATGGTTACAGGTCTTATATCTCACGAGGGAGATGATATAAAACACTAAATAATATAACTACTTTTATTTTTACGCATATATAAAACTGATGTTTGTGACGTGCGTAAAAAGATCAACAAATCAAACCAGTGCGTGTTTATGATTATTATAGCTTCACTAAATGCACATGGTCATTGTTTACGAGTGCCTGTTTTCAAGCACGTATCCTGCATCGTCTTAGTTCATTATTTGCCAGAACCTGCACGGTTGGCTGGCCACATTTGGAGGAATTAATGTCCCTTTGTCTCGACACACGTCACACACACGCCGTTGACATTGACTTCACATCAGAGACAGTTTAACTTCTTCTCGTTTTTTTCTTCTTCTTTTATTTAACTCGTTCAAGCGAGCGCTGCCTCTATTGTGAGGGCCCTGACAGATGCAGGGCCCCTAGCAGGTCCAGGACAGGGAAAAGTCTGAAAGGTTAATCTGTCCCCCCGCAGATGTTGGCTTTGGGAGTCTTGAAGCGTCACCTTTGACATGTCCCTCATTCAGCGGGGGGTCCAGCAGGACACTGACCGCTGCAAGCTGTCACATTGGCCGGGCTGAGGACGCCCTGTGCCTTTGCGTTATGATAAACGGCCCCTGACCTGCTCCACGGCCGCTCTGAAGCCCTTGTCAGGACACTCGCTCATGGTGTTACATGCACCAACCATTGTATACGTCAGCATTGATATGTGTTATGTTCATTGTACGTTTGTTGTGCAATTATTTAGACCGTATACTTAATAAAAACATCCACAACAGTTCTGCTCTGGTACTTATTTCAATGTTTTACAGTGCATGTACTTGCCCCAAAGTCACTCGAGTACTTTATTTTTAACTCCATATAGGACACACAGCCTGCTGCTGCGCGTGGTTCGTTAGGCCTAATGGCTGAACAATAGACACATCTGCTCATCAACTCTATCAAAAGAAAAGGTACTTCTCGGTTTGGTTAAACCGCCAGAGCAGTGGGGGTGCGGCGCATCTGATCCAGCCTCGTGAAGAAGCAACATACACATGACGCACTGTTGTAAACTCTAACTCAAAATGAAAATCCACATTTTTGGATCGAGTCTGTCTGTCTTTGCTTCTTACTGCTGTGCGTTGGTGTCGTTTAAGGTGTGCATGTTTTTGGATCCACTCAGTTAACAATCAACTCCAAATGAACCCGGAAGTTTACTTGATTTGTCCTTAATGATTTAAGGAGGACTGAGAATGAAAGCTCATTATGGCATAATGACATTTCCAACATTGATGCCGACAATTATATATTCAGATTGAAAGGCCTAGCAAGCCCAGCTCCGTCGATCAATAGTGAGTCTTTTATGAGATGCTCTTTTTAAATCTGTTTACATTTTAACAAGCCGTTGAATATGGCTGTGAAGCTTTTAGCAGGCGCTTTGATACGTCCCGTCCTTAATAAGGTACGCCACGTCATCACAGATGGGCGTGCACACGGGAGAGAGAGAAGGAAAGCGAGCATGGGACGAGCTTTATACGCCGTTTGCGCATGCGCGACCATTGATCTGTGCCGCGGTGGAACAGGGGCTGTTGACACACAACTAGAGATGGCGCGGCACCCGACCGGAGCGCAAGGACAGCTGCTTGGCGATGGGGGGGCTTAAATTATAGAAGCAGAAAAAAGAAACACAAGAAAACGTCAATAAAAAGGAGATTTTGAGTTTCTATAACGTGACCAGAGGAAGGAAAATAACGAACGCTGTACAATCGGCTGCGAGGAAGAAAAGCAACAAAGACAATAAGTTTAGTGGACGTTCTGGACAGCAGCTAACTGCGGTACGTCACATAGATGGTTGGTCCACAGCGCTGCCCGGATCATGAACGCACTGTCGATGGAGAATATAGGGGACCTGCATGGAGTGAGCCATGAATCTATAGCCAACCACGGAGATCTGTTGAGCGGCCACAGCCCGCATTCCCGTCCCAGTCCTAGAGGTCTGAGCCACCGCGCGATGGGCATGGCAACCCTGCTGGACAGCGGCGACTATCATCCCGGACACCCCGGACACCTGCACTCGGCCATCAGCATGTGTGAAGCCCCCCCTGGCATGAGCGCCAGCAGCACTTACACCACCCTCACCCCGCTCCAGCCCTTACCCCCCATCTCCACCGTGTCCGACAAGTTTTCTCCGCATCACCATCACCATCATCCGCACCACCCGCACGCGCACCCGCACCCGCACCAGAGGATCCCCGGTAATGTCAGCGGCAGCTTCACGTTGATGCGCGAGGACCGCAGCCTGGCTCCTATGAACAGTCTGTACCCCGCCTACCACCACAAGGACCCTTGCATGGGCCAGAGTCTATCCCCGCTGTCAGGCTCTGGCCTAGCCAGCATACATACGTCCCAGGCCGGTATCCCACCGTACGCGCACCCTGGTGCCGCTATGCCCGGGGAGAAGATGCTTACTCCCAGTGGCTTCGAGGCGCATCACCCGGCCATGCTGGGCCGCCACGCGGAGCAGCACATGAGCTCTGCGGGCATGGTCCAGCTCAACGGTCTGCACCACCATCCACACGCGCATCTCGGTGCCGCGCAGCACGGCCAGGGGCTGGGGGGCAGAGGGGAGCAGGCCTCCGGGCCCGGACAGCCAGGAGGGGCAGCCGCTGGAGGAATAGCCGGGGGAGGGGGGACTGTTTCTGGGGGACAGATGGAAGAAGTGAATACCAAAGAGGTGGCGCAAAGGATCACCACAGAGCTCAAGCGCTACAGCATCCCTCAGGCCATCTTCGCGCAGAGGGTCCTGTGCAGGTCCCAGGGGACACTGTCCGACCTGCTGAGGAACCCTAAACCCTGGTCCAAGCTCAAGTCTGGCAGAGAGACGTTCCGCCGCATGTGGAAGTGGCTGCAGGAGCCTGAGTTCCAACGCATGAGCGCGCTCAGGCTCGCAGGTGAGCGAAGCCTCGGTAAAGCTCCCTTTTTTGCTTTTCTCATTTAATGTGCTGTTTATTGCCAGCAGGAACATGGGTCCTTAATGTTAGTTTAACAAACTGTGGCCAAAACAAGTGTGGCATTACGTTTGGGCATCTTTCAACTAAAACAGAAGGGGATTTTATAATGTGGCACATTCAGGACTAATGTTTCTTATAGGCTTGTCATTTGCTTAACCTGTCAATAATATCATATTAACTTAATTATCCTAGTAACCACTCAAAGAATAGTCTATAACCAAACGTGTCTGTGCTAAAATATGATCAAATAAGAGTGTAAAGCGGAGCTACAGATGAGAACTGGCGAAAAGGTCCATAAACAAGGTCTGGACTGAACCGGAGTTGTTTCTAACCAGCTGCTTACCAAGTACGCATCTAGTTTTTGTCTTTACACGGATTTTGGGCTCGTGTGAAACAAGTGCTCATGCCATTTTACCTCAAAGTATCGATCGCTGGACTGTGTGCGTAAACTGATCCTTGGCGCAGAAATCGTTAGGAATGTGTTTATTTTGGTGTACAGGCAACTGATCAGGCCTGTGTGTCGTTGTCCTCGATGTAAACACAAATAGGGCAAATGTAGCTGTGGCACGTGTTGTAAAAAATACAAAATGCGGATCAAGTCATCCATTATTTTACACAATAACACAAGTTGGATTTATTTTTAAATATAATTTTGATTTAAAACTGATTAATGACATTGTGAGTGAAGTT
Source organism: Philypnodon macrostomus (assembly GCA_036025475.1). NCBI lineage: Eukaryota > Metazoa > Chordata > Actinopteri > Gobiiformes > Eleotridae > Philypnodon > Philypnodon macrostomus. Next base: position 10,637 of record JAVQKC010121014.1, read on the forward strand.
ACTCAAACTGTATGGGGCATCTTAAATGAGCTTATCAGGAGGCCGCTTTTCAGATGTCGCAAAGCTCTCCACGAGTCAATTAAAGCGCGCGATGAGGCTCAAATCATGGCGTGCGTGCTCACGTGCACAAGCGCATAGATTTCCCAACATTGTGTAGGCTAATCGATGACCTACAAATGGGCTTTTTGACTTTAAAAAGTGAGGCCCTGTCTGCTGCGCGCGCTGTGGAAAGTGCGTGCGCGTGGGTCAGTGTAGCCGATTGATTATTTTTTTAGTTTTCCCATCTGCTGGTTGTGTGTGTGCAGGCAGAATAGTAACTTCAATTGCTTGATTTATTATTATTTTATTTTGGAGTAAATAAAAAGTTCGATTTAACCATGCCCCCTGTTGTTCGGTAGGCCTCATATAACGCGTTTATGACATACAAAAACTGCTGCACGTGTTTAAAATCAAATGAAATAATCAAATTACAGTTGGTCTGTTTTGGAGGGAATCTCGGCGAAGAACGTGTATTGATCCGACGGGTTCTCGGTGAATGTGATTCGGTGCTGAATGTGATATAGCCTATACTTATTGATTTTAGGTTTCTGAAATTAATCTCCCACGTATTCAATTATCCTTTGGCTAAATAGAAAATATGGATAACGACTTAGAAGTAAGTGGATTGAACTGGGAGCATCTTGACGCAAATCATGCTTAGACCAGAACACGTCCTTGTTTGCTGTTTTGTGGTACCCTGACTATTACCTTTAACCCAGTGACGTAATGGGTCGAGGGTCCAGTTGAATATTTGCAGCTCCAGAGGTCTGTTTGCTGTTCCCTGTGTGAGAACGCGACTCTCATCACAATGTCAGCCGAGGCCCAGACCTTATGCATCCATGTGAGTGTGGAGTTATCTGCGCCGCCTGTAATCATTAGCCGGGAGCAGCAGCATGTGTGTCCCAGTGTGTGTGTGATTAGTGCGATAACGAGGGACGATGTTAGACCCTCCCCTGGTCTTACGGGAAAGCTTTGGGCCTCCCGTCTTCTCCTGTTTTGTGTCCCGTGTTCAGTTGGGCTCCAATAGCTGCTTCTGCCAGTGTCTGGGGTGGCCTTCACTGGTACTGATTTATAACAGCCCGTTCATGACTCTTCGCTTCGCTCTGTTAATATTTACCAGCGCTGGAGACAGCGTGCTGCCCCGACACTGACTGTTATAGTGGACTTTATGGTGGTCGCACTGCACATGTACAATCAACAATGGGCCACAAAGACTTGTAACCAACATGACACGGTGAATTCAAGATATGTGTATGTTGTATTCTCCTCCACGTGGAGCATTTCTGTTCATTTGTAGTCCGATTTTGCATAGGCTAAATATGAAGTTAATTAGCCTCTGTCGTTTGTGCTCATGTTATGTTATGTTTAGGCTATTTCGCTTTCCCATTCGTCATTCAGGTCCTGCGATTCTTATTTTTCAATTACCCAAAAATGATCTCAGAATAATCCCTGAAACGAGAATGTGGCAGCATTGTTGTTTATTTTCCACGTGAGCCTTTTTTTTTTCTTTACCGAGGCCTCGATCCATGACTATTACGCAGCAGCCCGCTTCTGCCCCCTCCTGGCCCGTGCGTATGCACCGAGTGCTTCTCCCCTGGATTAAACTGGGGTTTGGGGAGGAGGGGGGACACAATACAAGATAATATGATATCGGCTAAAAGAGGATTTGATTAGCTGTCAACCCTATTCCCAAGAAAGCCTTTCCAATATGAGATGATAGATCTGTATTGTGCAGCTGCGTTATTGGAGCGTCACGTAGCTTTCAGCACCGTGGACAGCGCTCACTGTTCCCCCTATGATTCTGAACTTGGGCTGTCTCTCTCGGGCCGTGACTGTCTGTGCGTGCTGCAGCTCTCTTCAGGGGACAGAGGGCTCCCTCAACACCATGGAATAGAGACGTCATAAAGAGGGCAGCAAAGTGGAGGATAGGCCGGGGTTTTGTGAATTTAAGTGGTTAGGTAAACTGGGTTACATAACTCCAGTACATGAAGACTGATCAGCCGATATAAAATATATATTTGACTTTAGAAGTTATGATTCTATTTATTGAGAATCAACATGGACCTTATTTAATGAATGACTTTTAGGAAACACACTAACACCGATGTTGAGATAAAGAGTAAATGGAAATAAAAACATTATTGTTTAGTTTGTCATCAAAAACAAAACATCCACAAAGAAATAATTGAAGGTACCTAGATGAACATACAGTTATTGGTGTTTAAAAATACTGAAATGAAAAAATAATTTGATCAAATATGAATGTGTGTTTTCCTGTTTACATGTATTTAATATATTTGTGTTGTGATCTACCTGCTTCTCAACACCAACACAATTCATTACCATATCGTCCCCTTAGAATGATAAGGTTCTATCTGAGTTCTTATAGTAATTCCACTTTAAAAAGTCAAGGCTTGATAATACAGACAGAACTTTAAAGTTATAAATAAAGATCCAAATCTAGGAATATGTAAATAATTACATTTTGCCAAAAATGTCAGATAATTCTAAGGGGACGATATGGTATGAGTACAACAGTCATGTGAGTCTCTGTACCCAAGCATAGGGATAAAGTTACGTCCACATTTGAACTTCTGAATGTATGTTTTTAATGTCTCCTCAGTCTCATAATGCCCCGCTCTTTGACTCCTTTACAGCCTGCAAACGTAAAGAACAGGACCATGGGCGGAACGATCGGGGGAGCGTAACCAAGAAGCCTCGGCTGGTGTTCACAGATGTGCAGCGGCGGACACTTCACGCCATCTTCAAAGAGAACAAGCGCCCGTCCAAAGAGCTCCAGCTGACCATCGCCCAGCAGCTGGGCCTGGAGCTGGCCACGGTCAGTAACTTCTTCATGAACGCGCGACGCCGGAGTTTGGACAAGTGGGTGGACGACGGCTCCGGTCACTCAGCCAACTCCGGCCCCAACGCCTGCACCAAAGCCTGAAGATGGACTGACTTTGACCAACTCATGGACTGACTCAACCTCGGTGGAAAAGCTTTAAAACTTAAGTGAAACAAAGAGAAACTTAAAGAGACCTTGACGCAACATTTTGCCCTTAAACCTGTACTATATTGATATTTATAGTATCCAAAGATGAAAAAACAAACCAAAGACTTCTTGTTTGACCTGCTTTGAAATGTTTGTTTCAGTGACACATGTAAGTGTATACATACTGCAAAAAGACTATAGTTTTACCCTTTTACACACACTTACTATCACTGGTCTTTAGCTTTACTACACCCACACACCTCCCCAAGTATCATTCACCATCCTTATCTTTAATCTGAATGGTTGGTTTTAGTGATGGGTCCCTAAATAAGGTTTAGTCAGCCTATCTGCAGCAGAAAACAGCTAGAATGTGGAGCTCAGTGGGATTGGCCAATCAACTTCAATTCAATAATCCCACAAGAGCTAAAAGATTGTTGTGCAACATTTTATGGCCAGTGGACTGTCTGTCTATCTGTCTGTCTGTCATTCTATCACTGCAGACAGACAGGGAAATGCCCAAAGTACAGTAAGCTGCTAACCCCAAAACCACAAATTAGATGCATCACTGTAGTGCTTTCTTCCAACATGCTGAAGCGTTGAATCATAACAAAGAGACGAACCAAAGCCTTCTGAACCCCCAGAGCCTAACACAGAGCATACAAATAATCTAATTACACAAGAATGTAATCTGACCAAAGAGTATATTTTGTAGTATTTTTGCCTCACTTACCTCTAAAGAGAGACTGTTATGTCTGAAATGTTTCTGCTCATCTATTCATCAATCTATTCAAATACTAGTTATATTAGTATGTGACATAATCCCAATAATCATTGCCTTAGAAATGCCTTCTTGAATCACTACAGCTGCATCTTCACAATCAGTCTAATGAATGTTACTGTGAATACTTTTTGTGAAGATGCACTTTTTTAATCAGTCAGTTCAAGTTATTCTACTGTCATTAAGACATCCATGGGTCAGCCTATGGTGTAATATATTTACAATCCAAAGATAAACATTTTAACACCATTTTGGGGAAATAGTGTAATTTCACTGTGTGCCCTACACTTTATATGTATTTGATTTGATCTCCTCGTCAAATATGTTGGATGGAGGGAATGATGTCAATGATAAAATCACTTTCTGGCACTTACACAGCAATGTCAGATCATCACTTGAATACAAAAGCATCCTCATCCTTATTATCCTGACATTCCCGCACTCTCAGCCGGTATAGCTATGCATTTCAGCACTAGGACGAAAGCACTACACAGACGAACAGGGCGCAGGGTTAGCATTAATATATTAGCTGGTCATCCTTCTCATGACCAGGGTTAGCAGCTTTACACTCATCATAAAATACAAGCGCTGAAGCAAGGAGGAGAGGCCAAAGAGTAAAATGAGCTGCTTCTTCATCATCGTCACCATTTTCATCACCATCATCATCATTGTCTCTGAAACCAAAAATAACCAAAAACCAAAATTTGTCGTCAAGACCTGCTGATGTTTTATAGTGTGAACCAAAGATGCTACCTCACTCAAAAAGTTCCATATGTAATTTCTATCACTTTGATGATACCAAAGATAACCAAAGATTTCTCTTCTCATTGCACGGCCTCCGACGAGTGGTGTTATGAAAAAATATGTTCTTGTTGTGTGTTGTGCCCTCTTTTGCCCCTGTCCTCTTCTTCCCTTTTCTCTCCCCTAGCTTCCACCACTCTACACCCACAAACACTACTATGCTTCTTCTGTGCTCTTGCTTCATCTGTGCTCCAATTACACCTCCATAGATAGTCGTGCTGATGTAGCTATAGGCAGATTTGCTGATTTAGCCATGGATACACACATACAGGAGGGTCATGTGGGGCGCAGTCAGATGATGGTCATGTTTCTTATACGCAGTGAGGGTCAAAGACAAAAGTAGTTTTACCACTACCTGACTGTTTTGTTTCCACTGGCCTCTGAGTGTGTATCCATAGGTGGATGTTACTGATTCAGTGAATAGGTCATATATCTGATATATCACAATAGGCCGACCAGCTTCATATCCATGGGCAGAATCAACTATAGGCAGACATGTTCCTGAAAGTAGAAGCAAATGTGTTGCAATCTTTCTAAAACTCCCAGGACGAGTGCCTTGCTTGAACCAAAGTGTTAAACCGCTGTTGACCTCTCACCTTTGACTCTGTGAATACCTCAGCCTGTAGAAGGGCCACTATTGAAGAAACAAGGAAAATATGTTTTTTTTTTCTAATCACACCGTGGTGCTTTTCGCCAGTGCAACCATGCAATGAAAAAACATACCAAAGGAGCTTCTGTTCAGTCCACTTCTACTGATTAAACCAAAGGTATCTGTTTCCTCCTGTTCTGCCCTGTCTTACCCCTATTATCCAACCCTTGTCTCTCTGCTGTGTGTACAAGCCCCAGCACTCTGGTCGTGCATGTCTTCTCCGAATACCTCATAGTAATAAATCCTTTGAGTTCTGCATTGAGACGTCTATCTGTGAGTAAGGCAGAACTCCACTTGTGTGTATCTGATTTCAAAAAGCTGTATGATTATCTATTTTTACGTTTTTGGCAGTGCTCTGTTTTGAGTCACGGTGGTCAAGTTTCAGGGTTGATGTATGAAACTTAAAGGGATGGAGGGAGAAGCGTATTTTTTATCAGACAATGGGTTTTGCCAATATTATGATGTAAACTATTGCTTTTACAGGGTGAAACCAACTGCTGTGATATTGTGTTCATATTTCCCTTTTCTCTATACTTCTGTGTTGTGATTTATTTAATTGCATTTTTGTATTATTGTTTAACCACTGCTTTAATTTATGCATTTGTAGAAACTCTAGATTTGTAAATAGTAGGTTTTTGAAAAAAGAAAATCAAAAAAGAGTGTTTTATGTTACAGCCTTATTTCCCACGCTTAGATAATAACAAAAGAGTAGTTTGTATTCTTCAGCTGAGTCCTAGCCGGCATTTTAATGTGTGTTTTAACACTGCCAGAAACCTGACAGTTGATTTGCCAGTGCCAGCAAAGTCATACAGGAGCTACTTTGTTGAACCGCTGGCAAAAAGCAGTGTGTATGTGTGTGTGTTTTCTATTCTTTTGACTTTTTAAAGAATCTGTTATTTTATGGGTATTACTGCACATCCAAAGATTTTTAAAACAAACCAAAAATTGGAAAAAAAATATGTAAAATGTTGAAAAGCACTGGCATTTGTGAGATAGACTTGTTGAGTTTTGATTTGCCATTCGCACGGGTATAGAATGTAGAAGGCGTAGGGCTATGTAGACAAGCTAACTCTACCATGTGGGGAATCTCCTAGACAATGTACAATCGGGAACATTCAAAATGAGGGCTGCAAGTCCCATCACTTTGCTGTCTCATGCACTGAGTGAGATGGGGCTGAGGCTGGGCAGCCGGTCTGCTGGGGGCCGTGTCATGGACCTGGGTCTGTTTTTAATGCCTTGGCACGGCCGCCTCACTCCATCTAGTATCTGTTACTTTGGTACGTACTCGTGTAATGACTATAGGCAAAGTCTAATAAAAACTGCTAACACCTCTATGAAGGAATCTGTGTGGTGCAAAAAAACAAACAACTAATGTACATTCTTCTGTGAACACGTGCTGCATATACAGTATATATGTAGTATATCCTTTTCATGTATTGAGACAATGATGATGTAGTATAATAACATTACAGATAGGCCTTTTATAATAATAACAGTTAAGATACTGGACATGTATGTATGTGTCTATTACAATTACTGTATTATTTTGATTGTGACACCAATGACCAAAGAAAACTTGAAAGATCAGCTACAATTGGCATCTAGAGGTAAAAGTAGTTAGTCTTAGATGCCAATTATGCCATTATTTACTATTCCTGTCAGATTATTTAATATGGGTTATTTATAGAGAGTACAACTAATACATGTGTACTGTGTGTGTATATTTGAGAAGGTGCATATTGTAGATTTGACTGCCTCTGGGGTCATTTTCAGACAGCACAGTACACTCAGATAAACACATGTTATCTAGGGATATGTCACAAAGGCATAGACATTGCAATATGGGCATATCCTGCTCATTCTCATAACTGTGCTTACTGTAAGGAGTTCCCACATGATTGGTAGCTTGCCTACAAGTCTAGAAACAATACTGCGGCGCCTAAGACAATCATCTGGATCTAACGCTGGGGGGTTTAGATTCTCACCCAAAGAGGGGTGTCCTCCGGTGGTTCATATACAAAAATGCTTGAAGGGTTTTGATAAACAAGCATATTTGTTGTCATAGACATTTAGGAATAGATTACAATGGTAGTTCATCTTGCACTTGCATTAAAAAATGAAATCTCATTGCTCTTGTCAGCCTTGTGCTCTGTCGACCTTGACCTGTTTCTTGGTACCCTTTTTGACCCACAATGCTTTTTCAGTTCAGCGTGTGATGGTGTGTGATTGTGTGTGATTGTGCGTGTGTGCGTGTGTGCCAGAGAGCCAGTACTGTGGTGCTCTCTGATATATAGCCCATGTTTCATGACTTGGTTTGTCATTGCTCTTTCCCAGACTTTGCTACTGCTTTCTCAGTGCCGTGCAATATCATCTGTTGTGATTGCTAAGCAAATGAAAAAAGAAAGAAAATTGAGAAGCGAGTGATAATGTCATCCAGCTTTTTTCAGTGTTCCAATGTTTCAACATTTCTGTAGTCACACAAAAGTAGAAAATAAATTGTTGGTATTTCCAGCTTTCAAAGACTGCCTTAATTTATTCTTTGTATTTTTAGCTGATGTGTGTCCTTCCATTCCCTTTTCCTTTTTGGCTCAGACAGGCAAATTGAATCAATAAAGCATCAAATCTGATAAGGAGGCAGGCAAAAAAACAAGCTAAGGCATACAAGACTCTCATGTTTGGAAACAAAGAGCCTCAGAGATTCAGCATGTTTAACCCTAAAGCATCCACTGTCAAATTAATTTGCAACAAACATTATTTCTGTATTACTAATAATCCAAAAAGTAAGCATACATTTGACTACAAACAGTAAGTATAACAGCTGATGGCTCATGGCAATAGTTTTTGATTCAAGCACTGTGGTACAAAAGATGCTTAAAGACATTGTGCTCATCAAAACAAAATATATAATATACATACATAAAGCCTGAAGTGTGAAAAGTCTAGTTGAAAGACGCTGTAACATGGAAAATCTGGGAAAATCTGTTGCTAGAAGGTTAACATTAACGTAATGAGGCGCTGAGAAGCAAGGCAAGATGTTGAATTATTGAAAAAGATCAAAGTCATAACTTATAGATGAAGGGAGTATAGATATAAAGTCTTCCCAAACCTTCTATTTCATTTGACTTTCAAGCTTTACCTAACCATTATACACACACATTTTCAGCGTACAACAGCCATATTCTAAGGTACATAGGTGTTCAATAATCACAAGGCACTGGTGACAGGAATACAACTGTGAAGATGAATTGCTTTATTTAAATCAAGAATGAACACGGTGTGGTTGTGGGTGCCAAACAAGCAGAACTAAGTGTTTAGCTGCAGATTTACTGAAACTTTGATATGCTCAATCATCTAGGGTAGTAAAAATAGTAGTAGTAGCCCTGTTTATGCTATAGGTCAGGGGAGCATGAGCAGATTGGTTTGAGAGCAACTTTGAGGCTATAGTCCCCAGCATCATGTATGTAACAAGTAACTAAAGTTGTCTATGATGAGTGTACGCACATGCCAGCCCGTTACTGAACCCATTTTTGTCTCTCCGTCACTGCAGACAGATTCCCTTCAGACAAAGGAAAACTAACAAATTCCCAATCGCTGCTTCGTTATTTCTCTTTTTAATGCATTGTTTGTATCAGGCCAGTAGAGGGCACTATGGCATGGGTTTTCAGCAGGTATAGATTTTGTAATTATTATTTTTAACCAATACCAACAACAATTTGTTGTTATAACCAACAATATATTTTGTCTATCTATCTCTGACATAGGGGCCCATGTTACTGTTTATTGTATTCTACTTCAGACTTATAGAATATTTAGTTTGCAGCCTAAAGCCTATTGTTATATGTTTTTTATTTATTTATAGGCCTATATATTTACTTTAAACTGTCACTCATATAAAAAGTGCCCAAAACATTTGCCACATTGACATCAACTAGGCCTATTTTTGCCAATGTGTTTTTGCTGAGGCCTACGTGTGGCAAATAGGCTATCTAAAGTCAGTGACAGATGCAATTTATGTATTTGACAGGGACATGCACGACAATATTGACCTCAAGTGAAATGTGTTGTGCCAGGTTTTTAGCAGAACAGCTCATTTCTACCTATAGCCTATGTTAGAATACAATAAATGTCAGGCTCCAATAAATGTTCGGCTACAATAAAACCTGACAGAGAAATTATGTAAATGAAAAACATGTTACCAGTAATAAAACCCCCATACTCAAGCACATAAATGAACTGGTATTCACACATGACAGTTCCTCGGTGTGTACAGATTTGTTTTGACTGTAGCCACTGTTTGGTGAGGCGTAAACACATGTCATCGTTTGTGCATGTTAGTTCTGTTGGAAAAGTGTCCCACAGACGAGCTCTATGAGGGAAAGAGAGGGCATAGGTCACGTTTGACAGCCATAACTAAACGATGCCAGCACTGCATTATTATATAGGTCTCACATATGGCTCTGTGAATATGGAACAGCACTAACCTAAACACATTAGTCTTTGTGTTAACTCAATCTTACAACAAGAACAAAATGTTCACGTAAGTACCCTCACGTGCGTAACATGAACGCGCATGGAGTAGTTCTGACCAATCAGCTCACAGGGCTCCCCTCTCCGACTGCCTCACAGCCTTTCTCCATAGTGTCCCACTCTTTGACCAAACACAAGCCAAGAGACGGGCTTAACTGTGGTTTTCCATAAGATAAGACTGCTCTTTAGTCAAGTTTGTTACAGTTCTTAACTCGCAGGTTGCTGTGGCCGCGGGTTCACGTGAGGCTGGCCGAGAGGGAAGTGACGTGATGTCGGTTGTTGGGACACGTGACTGGAGCTGCACTGATATGTTTTGACAAGCAGCAGGACTGAGTGCAGACAGGCTGTGAGCATCACGACGAGGACCCGCTGGTTCTTTTGTCAGCATTTCACTTGAAATCTTTCAGTATTTTACCGACAGTCTGCCAGGGATGTAACATAGATCAGGGATCGCGTTGCTTTGCGACCATTCGAGCAGAGCTGTTCCGTTTGTTATTGGCATAAAAAGTTTTAATGAATACCACAGAGGAAGTCCGTACAGTCGCTGGTTCCTGTGGGGAATAGATGGCAAAGGATCGAGTATTTTCAGTGCACAGAAAGTGGCTGTTGTCTGAGTGAGAGGTGTGATAACGGTCAACATGTTCTTGTCTTAGCGTAAATACCACGTCAGTCATCGGTATCGATGTTGGTCGCTGAGCCGCGGTTACCTGTGGTACGTTGGGGGCTGTGGTGTTAGCGAGGTCGTAGTCATTGGACGCTTAAGCATTACTGCAAATAAAGGGTCAGGTTCGTTGGCTAACGCGTTTGGTTTGGGCTAACTCTGCTGAGTTAGCAACCCCTTTCTGGCACTGTCGCTGTGACGAGCCCGACATTAGTAGAGAACGAGCAGAAATGCATCGCGAAGCAATGGTTCAGGTGCAGGAATTTGAGACAGCCTGTGAGACAAGACCGTTTGAATTACCTCTTGTAGGAATGAATACGTGCTAGCAAACATATCGACTTCTTACTTGTAGTCGGCTGGTTATTCGCTACCAGCTGTCTCGATATTGACGAACAATACAGTTCGAGCCGATGGACGCGTACAGTAGCATGCTAACAAAGCAATGCTTTGTTGTTGGATAGGGGCAGCTGGCACCAAAACTGGCTTTACAGCTGATATTATTGCGTAGCTAATTCGCCAGGTCGTAGACACCGTGGGTTCTGGGTCGAGCCATTACTCGTGTGCTGTCTAAGCTGTGTGAGAAAAGAAACACCAGGAGAAGAGCCAGACAGACACTGAAGCAACCCGATGACACTGGACAACATGAAGCCCGAGAGAGGTATGTGCCACACGACAACAGTGCTTCTGTTATGTTTACATCTAATGGTCTGCTTGTGATCAAACAGGAAATTCACAGCCCAGTGCAACTGTACTCAATTCCCCCAAATAAGGAATTAGGCCAGTTCCTTATGTAACAGCTGGTCACTGGTTATGTGAATTAACAAAGCCTGACCCAAGTAAACGAGGACATGTTCAGACCACATGCTTCTCAAGTGTACAGTGTTATTAGTTTGTTTAAAATGCAGAAGACACAGTTCCTCCTTTGTTCCCGAAGGCTTTGTTTTGATAGTTCTTAACGCAAACATACTGCATAATGTAGCTGACACCCACCCAGTTGTTGAAATAAGGCTCCTGCCTTATGCTCTGCAACCTGTTTACATGTCGCTGACTGTATCTGCAGCAAAAGGCAAATGGGGACGGGGGATATCCTTGTTTGTGTTACTGTAGTTATGTCTTGAGCTCAGACGCACAAGATCTCAATCAAGCGGCCATGTCTGCATCAGCACTAGGCTGTTTAACTGTCCTGTTGGTTTTATAAGTCTAATATGTTGTAAATCATTTGGTTATTGATTGTGTGTGCGCTCCACGTCCAGGGTGACGCTGACTTGATTTGTTGTTTACAATACAAGCACCATACTACAGTAAAATAATGTCACTGTTTAGATTAGTAGATTAGACTTGTATTCACATGGATTATAAGAACTGTAGAGTGGCTAGCTGACTGGCTTGAGTAGGATATTCTTTTAGTGCACAATGGTGGTGAAAAAAAGATGCAATATGGACTTTGAACCCTCACTGGTTCTCGCCTGGGTTCTAAGCCTTGATAAAGAAGCACTGACCTGAACATCTGCGTGGCATGACGGGGCACTTTGGCAGACTGACTTAACATTCATGGTATAATTATATCCCAATGCTCCCCATTGTTTACAGTAAACAGTAAGCAAATCCATCAAGATTACAGACCGTAAACACAGATCATTAAACCAGGCGACCTTGTGTGCAATTGTAAGTTAGCATTGTTCCCTTATTGGGAATTTTGATAATTACTATTACATTTTTTGCTATTCTCAAACCAATACTATTGCCCTCGGGCCCAATACTCAGCCATTCCCAAAGTCAAGAGTGTTGCGGCCCTTTTCAATATACAAACATTGTCCGCCCCCAAATCTGAAATCTTCTTCCAAAATACAAAATGTATTAATAGTCTATTTCATCAGATTTCCCTTTGAAAACATTGGAAACAACACTCTCTAGTAGCCTTAATTTATCTTAAAGAGACATATTTGTTTATTTCAAGCTACATTTCTTGATAAAGACTTGATGTAGGGACTCTGGGGGGCCCCCTGAAGGACCTTCACAGCCCCCACTTTGGGAACCACTGCGTTAGCGAGTGTGTTCTTCTTCATGGATCTTCACCATGGCTCATTTAGGCTCTCTTCTCCAATTAAGCTTGTGCCGGTAGGGTCCACTCTGTTGCTCTGTTTGATTGGCAGACAGTGTGCCATCTATTGTTATGGAGAACATAACATCCTGTACTGCTCTGTGGTGATTTTTATGATGTGGCTGAGGCTATCAGAGAGGGGAGCTGTTTACTTAGTAGCCGTACTTACAGCAAGGTCAAGGTTAGCACACAAGGGCCCTTTTACTGGGTTCGATTAGGAAGTTCCCAGGAGTAGTCCAGGCATGTCCTTTTATGTGACCGTCCTCTCGGGTTAAAACTGGACTAAAGTAGGACCAAACCAGTACCAAACCACCAAACTGAGACTAAACTGAGGCACAATCAATCAAGACTAAATCAGACTGTTTTTATTGGATTGGAAACTGCTTTGTGTACATTTCTGTTAGTAACTATAACATTATTACGATACATTGACTTTGTCATAAAGTGGAGCACAAGCATTAAGACACCACATCTTATCGCATTTCTTTTTTGTTAACCACACTTTTGTTCTTCATATCAGGGACAAACACTTGCTAGTCTCTGGGGCCTAACCAGAGTCATCTGAGCCCCTTGTTTTTCAGCAAGTGGAGCTCTGAGTCAGGAAGGTGTTTGTTACTGCGTGTGAGTGAGTGTGTTTTGAGGCAACAGATTGCCGTTGGCCCTAATAAGCACCATACCGGTCGGCCATGTGGTTCAACTGACAGCTTTTACAGTCTTTTAAAGTGGCATTATGGGAGATCGGGTGCCTGTTTATTAGAAAGCATATTTTGACCCATCGAATTACAAGCAGTTTTTGATGACTAATGCATTTATAAAAGTTGTCTGTTTTATGGAAAGCACAATCTATTTCATAACCAAATAAGTAAAGACTCTCAACAGTTTCTTGACACGACAACATGTGGTTGGATGAGTGGTTGCTCTTTTATCCCACACTGCATTCCCCTTCTCTCCCTCTTTCAGTCCCTTAACAATACACTCTCAGATGACCTCAGAGGCAGTCACAGTGGAGACACAGCCAGCTTTTAATGCAATGTTTTTTGCCATTTCTTTGGCCATGCTTCCTGTTTGCAGCTATTAGTCCTTGATGTAGGATTTAAACACACAAGTCCACCACCCCCACCCACCTGCCACCAAAGCCAGTCTTGTGCCAGATTACAGCTGCCCTGAGATGTTCTGTGTGAGCAGAGGATCACGGCGTTCACTTTCCCTGACCCGAGAAGCAGATGAAACACAGTGACAGTCTGTTGCCCCATATAACACCTGCCCCATCATGAGTACTGCATGTGATTTAGCCCACAGTGGCAAGACCGCTGTTCACCTCACATATACTTCTCCTACACTTTATTCTTCGGCTGGTTTTAGGAAGCATTTGTCGACGAAATAACTATATGCTCGATTAGTCCTGGTTTATTTTTATGTAATTTTGGATTTAGTTCCACTTCTGACCAGTGACAACAGAGCCCTGTAGGGATGGGAGATCACAATTTGGCTTTTATTCAATTTTCTTTGTATTTCATGTCTTATACAGACTACTGCTATCAGTGTCTTCATAAAACAAATTCAATGGAAATCCAATCCAGTGTTCATCATAATAGTAGGAATATAAAAATTGTCACAGTAAAAATAACAGTATTTATAGTATAGCAGAGCATAAATGAATGCAATGAGAGTCATAACTTCATATGAATGTACAATCTTTTATCGCCATAGTGCACGCCCCTAGAGCCTTGTATCTTTTCTAAATATAAAATGTAATTTTCCACACTGGTTAATAAAGGCCTTAACCTTAAGAGTATGTTATTGCAGTATAAAATTTTTGACATATTGCCATTGCATATAGTTTTTCTAATATAGTGCAGCCCTGAATAGACATGGCTGCTACGCTGATTAAGTCCCTTAGTCCTAGTTTGCGTTGAGCTATTTAATGGTGCAATAACATTGTCTGGATGTATTTTATCTAGGTACAACATAAAGCATTTTCAAAAGGACATTACTCTTACCACAATACTCAGTGACTTTCATGCAACAATACCACTAGCTGCTGAGCAAGCGGCACTGTGCGCGGCTGCCTGAGATATGATGGCAATTGTAGTTTTTTTTGTCCACATCGTAATCAGCCTAAATCAATGCGGTTGTGACATGTTGGATTGTAAGTAGCCTTGCCGGGCCTATCTCCATGCTACTACCCAGGATTGAGCGTCCAGTCTAGTAATGCTCTTGCATAAAGCCAAAACATTTTATTTAGCTCATATGCAGATAGGAGGTTCATACTGTTCATGTCATCGTGGGGGTCATACCAAAATACACCTACCATACTTTGACCGGTGGGAGCTGAAACTGGCAGAACGGCTCAAATCGTCACATCCTTTGGCCACAACAGTCAACGCTGTAGGTAGAGGAAGCGCCATCTGGACCTGGGGCCTGCATTTATTTTGGACACAAACAACAAAGCAATAATTTTATATGCATAACTATATTTTTATGCCCCCTAGGTCAACGCAAAGTAAACAAGAAATAGGCCTGAAGATTTTTTTAACTTGAGAATGTCATGCCATCACTATGTTTGGCATGGTATTTCTGTAATCCCAACAGTGTTAACTTATAAGGATATGTTGAGTTGAAGGAGGGAGCCTGTTACAAAGTGTATCATCTTCTCTGCAGCAAAAACACATTCTTGGTAATTATGGTACTTATCTACTGATAAGTTGCTATTGACTTTTTTCCAAACATGCCTGATCAGGTCAGTTGTGTGTCGAAAGTAAAGATATATATTTTTAAAGCTGTGAAGTGATATGGTATAGTATGCATTGGGCCATCTGGCTATTAATATTAACACAGCTGGCTATCCAGATTGAGAGGGTTTGAGTTCAGTCATCAGACACCATGTCTTTTGTTGCTGAGGGCATTATGTAAGCCTGCACTTCAATCAGGTTCACACACCTACAGAGTGAGCCAGGATAGTAACGGCACCACTCCACTCGGTGAGGCTTTACTTGACAACGGAGCTGGAGGCTTTATGCTAACAATAAAACATTACATGTCTACAAAACGATCATGCTAATGTTTCTGGTGTTGCCGATAGATTGCAGGAGGTCAGGGTGGCACTGTAGGCCATAGTTCAAGTATTGAGAAAGCTTACAAGTAAGGCATTCCAAATTTTCAGTACTACCTGTTGAAGTGAGCCACACGACTACAGCAGGTCTAAACCAGGACTAGACCAGGTCTCACGAGTTCTATGAGACAGTTTTATATTGCTCTTAATGTTATATTTATTTGAACAATGATTACACCACAACTGTGTGTTACAGAGGGCACCCTGGGGGCTTGTAAGCAGTAAGCACATTGTTTATTAGACAACAATGAGGTTAAGTTAATTTGAGTCTCTTCATGATCCTCTTTCCTTTGCCTCCATTGTCCCATTTAATCTTAGACTAACTAGAGTGTTACCTCCCATACAGGCGCATCCACTTACCAAACCAGATCACTGCCAGTCTCATCTGATAATCTGGGTTAATATATTTTCCACCCAGATTCAGATTGTTGTGGCTGTCTTGTTCCTGACTTGAGTGATTTAGTTTTATTCAGATACCTGGGTTAGTCTTAATATGATCCTGGTTTAGTTCTGGTTTAGTCTTTAGGTTTTGATTTAGAGCCATATCCAGAGACTTTATTTTTGCTTAAATATTTCCCGTTGAAAGAAAGTGGTCAAAAAGAGTTGCATACAGCCCTTTATATGAGTTACTCAATTTTCAATCCTTTTTTGGTCAAGCGATCTTTTTATTGAGTTATAACTTGTTTATTCCAGTGACACAGCTGACACACTTTTTTACTTGGCCTTCGAACTCGCTCCACTCGGGTTGCTCAATCTGGACACTCATTTGTAAAAATTGGCTTGGGCAGCACCAACACAGTCAAAGGCCAGGGCACTCACGTCTGACAGGACGGCTCTGGTTACCGGGAGACGCTGCATGTTTGTCCTACTGCCCTAGTGTCCAGTGGTCAACTCGCTAAATTTAAACTAGAGTTGTTTTCAGATTCTACACGTTAACTACTTAAAATCAGGTCAAACAAGTCTTAATCCATATGAATATCATGTTAGTCAGGTCTGGGGGTTTGTTTTTTCCCTTCTATCACTCCCTGTTACATAACTGGTATTATCCAAACAATGTGCTCTCAGTATGCTGCAGTGCAATAAAGGCGCATATGGACCATGCTATGCAAGAGGCCAGGGCAGTTTAGGTCAACATTGCAAATATGGAAAGCAGGGTTTTACCTGGGTAAGCTTAAGGAGACTTTGTTTTCTAAATGCTCACATAAGTTTTGGATTTGTATCTAGACTGGAGAAGTCAGCTTGTTTTATTAGGTGTGCTAATAATGCAACTCATTTGGCTCATGTGTTTGGAACGCTGTCAGCTATGGTTATCTAACAAAGATAGGCCACTATTGTTCAAAGTGGTTATATACTGATCTGATTAGGATGGTGAAAATATTGGATGGCAAGATTTTTGTGACCTTTCTGTGCCCATTGTAGCTCAGCTGTTAAACAAAGGCACTGTTTATGACCAACAATACTGGGTGTGTGAAAGGGAGGGCAAGGCAAGGTGGTGATTAGGTCTGGGTGTAGTTGTTTGTTGGCGGTGGGAGAGCGACAGCAGCTGAATTCACAAAACACAAGACAACTTCTTCTCGACTGAAGCTGTACCACCAGCTTCTAGCCAATCCCGGCCTGTTGCTATGTGTGCTGTGAATCTGTCCCTTTGTTCACAATAGAGAGAGTCTTCTCAGCCTACTCCTAAGTCAAGTAGGAGGAGGCCTGCAAAAGTTTTCCAACAGGCAAGCTCTAAAAACACAATTTTATTGTTATGAAGTGTGGATACTGGCAGAAATGATTCATGCCGTCTTAAGTAGATCATCTTACTACAGTGAAATATTTCCAGAAATGTCAACACCACTCCTCTTAATAACAGGGTACATACGTGACAGTGGTCAGATATAAAAAGGATTACATACAGCTAAATGAATAAGCCGATCCATTCTTGCATTACAGACTTTAATATTTTGTTGGTTGATGTAAGCCTTCTACACTACTTCCACAGCAATGAAAAACAGGATAGGTGAGCTGGCAGTGACGCTTGACTCCATGTTAAAAAATGCTATGGAAACAATAGCTGATGATGATGTGACGCATAGAGAACATAATCACAGAAAGCCATCTTAAGAGACCATCTGAATACAAGTGTCTGTTTAAATGTAAGTTAGTCACATGCTAACCATTGTACTTGTGCTGCACAGCTCATTCTTAGGCTTCTACATAATGTTATGGTTAGTTTAGAGGGTGTTAAAGTCTCATTGTGTGAGCTTAATGACTTGCCTAAGGTGAAACTTGATTTGGCCCAGTAACATGGTGATGAACAACAAAACATACTCGAGTCAGACAGGTCTCAGCAAACAGTGTAATAAACAAAGGAGTCGTCTGGGCCGTAACCTCATCACTCCCCGCAAGGAAGCTGTGAGCTAACCAGGCAGGAAGTCTGAATAACTTTGATATGATAGACGTATGCTCATTCAAAGGGAGGCTAAGGCATTATTTAACACTAACTTGATTCACATGCATTGAGTTGCTATTCATTTATTATAATTTAATAGGCTCTTTTTTAAACAAAACTGCACCACACAGGCTGTATCAATCATGAGCAAAGTCACTCTGAAAAGGCCAATGTAAAAGCACTGGTTGACAACACTACACTACTAAGCACACAGAAAAAGAATGGGATTAGGAGAATTAATTAATTTCAAATGCTAAATCTTTTACTGATTATGCTGCTATTCCATTGATGATTTCATTAATCTTACCTTCTCTCTGTCCTTGAAGTTCTGTTTAAAAATGCCAATAGATTTTGTTTCAATGGTTTTCTCAGCGAATAGATGCATTCTTACTTTACATTCTAAGGCAAATGTGAGAAAGACATTGATTTATTGCTCAAAACACTTGAAATCAAAGGTTTGCATAAAGGCCCTCTGCACCAGCTGTGTCAGCAATGAAACTTGTGTCCCAGTTTTAAAAATAACTTTTATCTGTACAAGAATCTGACTACATTAGCTCTTTAAACATCTGCAGTGTGCAGACACCGAATCATCACTTAATATGAAAGAGGATGAGAGAGAAACAAAACGATAGCTACCAAGTACTGTCTATATTTATCTCGACCGGGGGCTGCAGTAAGGAGACTTATCTAGGCAGAACTGTCAGTGTAATCTACCAATGCACCTTAGTCTTTGTAGATAAACAATCTATCTATTTCTTTTATTGAAGCACATTTGTGCTGTTACAATATGGTTATGGTAAATTAAATTTGTATATTAAATTTCATAATTACTTTATCATGTATACTGTATGGCTCACTGGCTAATTCATATTGGCAGTGCAAATAATCTCTGTTTTTTTGCCAACACAGTTTTCCTCTGTGATTCCATTTGCATGAGGCAGATAGTGGAGTCTCTTTGAGGACATGCTTCGTGCCCCTGATGAGGCTTGGCACTGGGGAAGGTTAAGCCGACTGTGTTTGGCCCCTTCAGAACGAGGTAGATATCATTGTATTAAGCCGATCCACCTCAGCGAGCTCAGCACACTGCAGCACTGGGCCTCTTAGGCACAGACTGCAGCCTGCCCTGTTATCTTTAGTCTGCAGGCCCCTAGAAACGCCAAACTCTTAACTATAGTAAATATTAAATCAACTCTAGACATATCACTTGAATGAGACCAAAGGCATGTATTAAGTTGTGGAAGTCGTCTCTGTTCGTGCCATCAGCTTGTATATTTTTAATTGTTTCTGCTCAGACAGTTGATTCAGTCCCACTGGAGCTGATGCTGTTGATGGCTCTGGTAAAACCAAGCACTCAGTGTTCTTAGTTTGAAAGTTACTCAGCCAAAGGTTGTTATAATTATAAATTATGTATGAACTAGAATGTAATAAAGAAACGCTAATAAACAACAATATTAATTGAGTCTCTTTTTTGCAAATTGAGTCTTCACCAGTCAATCAATGCATTACCCAGTCAGGAAACTCTGGTTTACCTTTCATCACAGTATTTTGAAGATCGTTCCAAATAGTATAACCGGTTTTTTAAGTCATAAACCAGAAGGAGTAGTACCGATGCTCAGTCAGCAGATCAGGAGACACAATTCAGTGTATTCTTTTTGATCCCAAGCTCGGATAAATGTAATATATCATATGATTTCCTGTGGCAACCTCTGAAGGAAAGGAAGCAGCTGGTTTAGATTTATCCAGCTTGGAAATTATTATTAGATGCCAAATGTATCATGCTCTGTTCATAGAAATTGACTGTGATACTAATACGTTTATTACAGTATTGCAGTTATTTATTAGTTGTACTCTCTCTGTTGTCACCTCCAACGTTTCTGTGAAGTACTCCTCACCTCCTTCACTCGGAGCTGTCCCACAGTATATCATCATTTCATAGTGTGTGCACGAAACAGTGATTCTCTGGTACCATCAGGCCCTGCTCTTGGTGAGATCATCATTATTATTGTGTTCTCACTGCTTCGAACACTGCCCTTTGTCTTCCCAACAGCACCACTGCAGTGGAAAGACCAGCAGAAATTAGCAGCAGTGAATCGTGGTGTGTGCCAACTTTGCATGAAACATGATCGTAAACAAATGACACACACACATAGAGCGTGCATCCAGTGCTCCAGTCTCTTGTCAGTCTGAGCAGCAGGCGATGTGAGTGTTTGAGCTGGTGCCTGATGTGTGGGAATATTATGGAGAGATACAAACAGCAGATCAGATTTGAGCTTTTTTGAAAGAGGCCCAAGCATGCATGTGATTCTCTGCTTCTGTTTATCTGTCTGGTTTTAAAATGCAACTGTGGGATAAGCTAAATTTGAACAACCAGTTCAGTGTTTGCCCGAGGTTTTTCCTCTAGTTTTTAACTGTAGTTAATCGGATTGTTGCGCAGAAGATTCAATAATGCGTTCAGTGTCATTTGATGAACTACTGTAGATTTAAATTATAAAGACACTATTATAACTTGTTAATGTGCCTAGCCCTAATTCAATGATTTCTCTTGGCGCTACATTTGGTTTAGTGCAGGGGTTCACAAACTTTATATTCAAAGGTCCGGAAAGATAAAATAAAATAATATTTTACTGGACAAATGCACATAAATAAAGGGAAACAGGTCCCAAATAGGTCAAAGACTAAAGGAGCAAGAAACATTGTTTGAACCGAGCCTAAACCAGGTCTAAATGAAGAATAAATCATGACTAAAAGTTTTACCAGAGACATACTCCAGTCGACCACAAGAAAGAGCCTGTACCACCACCTGTACCTGTCCCACACTCTGAGAACCACTGTCTTAGAAATGTAAAACACAGAGCTGCCAACTCTCGCGTATTCATCGTAAAAGACCGCGGACACATATCGGACTCAAGCCACACTGCCCCCTGCCCCCTCACTGTGTGTTTTACCACACATTGTACTTGTGCGCACAGCAGCTGTTTGAGCTCTGTCTACGAGGCAGTGAAAGTATATTGTCCTACCTGACTCTCCTGGACAGCCTCGGGGCCTCTGCAACTGTTGTGGTTTCTTTCCCGGTCCGAGTGTCGCTTTATCAATGTAGAGATGCTCAATGCATGGGCTTCACAATCATCTATGTAGCTCTGGTAGAGTGAAAAGGTGTGCTCCTATTAGTTTTATATTTGTTTTATTGTCACAGTAACTTGATTCAAAATTCCCTCCCATCTCCAGCTCTTAGTCCATACTGCTCCTTCAGACCGCAGCAAGCACGTGGTGAAAGCTAAAATGTGGACTGGAATACCAATATAGGAATTTTCTTACTGAGTAAGCGGAGTGGATTTGGCAGCGTTTGAGACAAAGAGAGTGGCATGAAAGCGTGTGATAAATGAACCTCAATACACATGGTGTGCCACCTGATCTGAATGGTCTCGGACCAGAGCAGGACCGGAGTCTGGAGTTTGAGAAGCCCTGGTTTAGTGGAATAGTTTACCAACACTGTCCAAAAAGTACAAACTTTTCATTTTTGTTTTTAGCCAAAACGACACAGGTCATTTATTTCTCTTTATTGCACGCCATGTTGCTAATGCTACGCTCATTGATCTCTCCATTTGTTTACATCCGCACAATGTAGTCTTGCCGCTTTACTGGGATCTGCCTGAGAAATCAATTGGTGTGAGAGAGTCACCAGACTCTAATCTGGTACAGCGGAGAGTCTGCCCGTCACACCAGGCTACTGCGCCCCTAGCCCCCTAGCCCCCTAGCCCCCTAGCCCCTAGATTACTGAGAATATTTGATTTAACATTGGGCCAGTGCTTGCGTTTTAGTATTGTGAAAATGTAAGTAATGGTTCCATAAAATAATTGTAGTTAAATACATTTCACAAGTCAAGCCTTTTTCTGGACATTTTGCTGTCTACCCCCTTCTCTTGCTGTTTATTTAGTGCTACGTTTCTGCTTACTTCAGCCTGTTCCAGTATCACTAACCCTTTTTTGTATGATTGAAAACTTTACCACCTTGCCCTACGAGCCTCGGGTCATTTGCTTATGTCCCATTGTGTGTTTACATAAATAACCTGACCACTATCAAGGCTTACCTGTTTGTTCCTATCCTAGAAGCCTGTTTTCCATGCCACATGACTCTCTACTGATCTTTTGGCCCAGAGACATGGAGACAGCTGAGAGGTTAGTGTGTGCGCATGCATTTTCAGCCCAAACCTGAGCTGCAGGCACCAGCCCAGCTGCACATGCTGGTGACGGTCACGGGTCTAATAATATGATCCTAAATCTAAATCTGAACCCGTTACATAATTTACATCACACATTATCTGGTGACAGGCGAGTGAGGTCACACATGCTGCAAAGACAGAAATCTTTTGTTTGCTATTGCAGTTTGGAGGTCTAAAGTACAGGACTTTGTTTACTGAGCTTCTTATTCAAGATCAAATTTGCCTGCTTTTGCATTTCCCTAAAGCACAGCTAGCTTAAACAGTAGACTGATAATAATTATATCGGCGAAAACAGCGTGTCGCCGATATTATGGAATCACGTCGGTGCGCGTCCGCGTCCGCGTCCGCGTCCGCAGATCCTAGCTGTGAACGCGATAACTCAAAAACG